>BQNB010022411.1:0-60260 GCA_026074375.1 Tanacetum coccineum | reverse complement strand
AAACAACAACAATCAGTAACAAAACTACAAACTAAATTAGATGCGTACCTTAATTTGATAAATTATGTTGCGATGATCTCGTGAATCTGATAACACTATTGTGTTATCAGATACGTAGTAACACGTTATGATTTAGAGATGAGATTAGTTTGTGAATCTGATTTCATGATTATGTTTTCGTGGAATCGTTATTTTAAAAAATGATAAACTTATGTAATATGGATCTCAAATAAAAACACGATGTGTGTGTAAAATCATAAAAAGATGAAAAAAATAGGCATTATATATGAAAGGTGCGAATTTATAAAACCCTCCCTTAAAGAATGAAGAAAGATACAAACAACCCCCTGTAGTTTGGTGTAAAAAAAGGAGGGGAAGGAGGCTTGATCTAACGGTTGGGAAGTGGTTTTCTAGGTTTTCCACCAAGATGAAGTTTTCTCATGATCCCATCTCAAGTATCATATGCCTTGAAGTTAATAAGGAATATATATTTTTGTTTTGTTTAACCCATGTGATGTGATGAAGTGTTGAGAATTGTTTAGAGGTGTGATAACTTGATCTATTTAAATTGATTGGTAGACGGGAGATCAAGGATATGATGCATACACATTGGATGAAGGGCTTTCGACAATTGGGTTTGGGAAGTTCCAAGTTGGCGTGCTTGCGTATGCTGGATTGGGTTGGATAGCAGAAGCAATGGAAATGATGCTTTTGTCATTTGTAGGACCGGCGATACAGCCTGAGTGGGGATTGTCTTCAAGTCAAGATAGTTTGATATCAACTGTGGCTTTTGGCGGGATGCTTGTTGGAGCCTACTCATGGGGCGTCGTCTCTGATTCTTATGGAAGAAAGTAAGTTCCATCACATTTGATCTCTAACTTACCATTATATGTCGTTTGTTATGATTTTAATTTCATAGAATTCCCCTGGAATCACATAGTAGTATTCTTGTGTGAGTATCCTATAGGGATCGGATTAGGCAAAAGTCAGAGAAATTGTGGTATATTAAGAATCTGTCACGAGTCTCACATGCCAGGAATTCTGTCTCAGAATTGGTATACGAACATTGAACAGTTTCGAGCGATTTATAACCACTGGGGTCATTTGTTTCATCTGGTCTATGGACAACACAACACTGATACTCATGTGTGCTATTTGGGAGTATACATTTAACTAATTCGTTTTTAAGCTTTAGTTTACTTGTTTAACTAGAGTCCCATCGCATGTTTAACAATGTAATGAGTTTTCCTTTAGGGAAAGATAACAGCAACTATACTTTCTGTTAGATAGTATTACTGTCAAAAGATGCAAATGACATTGTAACCAAACTTGAATGTCATATAGACTAATATTCTTATCAAACCAATGTTAAGATTCTTTTACCTAAATCTCTAAATTGTAACCTCGTATTGGTCCCTGTGTGATTTGACCTTGCAGGAAAGGATTTCTCGGTTCAACTATAATAACTGGTGTTGCCGGATTATTGAGTGCTTTCGCACCAAATTACATATCATTGTTAATTCTCCGTTGCATGGTTGGTGTTGGTATAGGGTGTGGGCATGTATTTTCATCATGGTTTCTCGAGTTTGTTCCCACTCCAAACAGAGGATCTTGGATGGTTGTTTTCTCGACTTTTTGGACAGTTGGAACAATTATGGAAGCTTCACTTGCTTGGGTAACTTCCCATCACCTAAATATAAGCTCGCCGCTTCATTTTTAGCCTCGAGTTCTTCCTTATCTAATGGATTTCCATATCTCATATATAATATTGTTTCAGTGGATCATGCCTACCTATGGTTGGAGCGTGGGTTTTACTAGGACTATCTGCAGTTCCATCTCTTGTAGCACTACTGTGTTATGGTCTCGTGCCAGAGTCTCCAAGATACCTTTGTACACAAGGAAGATTAACCGAGGCACAGTATATTCTTGCCAATGGAGCTACACTTAACTGTAAAGATCTCCCGAAGGGTCTGCTTGTATCTGATCACATAAACGAGTCAACCAACGAAGGTCAATCATCAGAAAGTACCACATTACTCTCATCCACAAAAAACCATATGTTATTACTAGGTCCTATCCGCTGCGTACTCGTGGCTAAACTAGTTACCTAGGTATTTAAATCCCAACACTCTTATGGTTCTTGTACTTTGGGAACACGTTTTCGTATTATGGCATTGTATTGTTGACTTCACAACTAAGCATCGGGCAAAGTGAGTGTGACCCAACCACTTTACAATCAAATAATATCGAGGATCCTAGCCTCTATGTAAACGTATTCATCACTAGCTTGGCAGGTACTTCATAATCAACATTTTTTTTACGTTTAGTTTGTTTTCTTACCGAAGTCTAAATACATCATGTAAAAATATTTCACAGAGCTTCCCGGGCTTGCTTTAGCAGCTTTGATATTGGATAGAGTAGGGCGTAAAATCTCCATGGAGATCATGTTAGTTGCAGGATTCGTTCTATTACTGCCACTAATTGTCCATCAGAATGCGATAATAACCACAGGCTTTCTATTTGGAGCTCGTATGTTCATTTCAGCAAGCTTCATTGTTGTTTGTATCTATGCCCCAGAGGTATGTCCTTTGTTACAATACCCACAAAATTTGAAATTTTTCATAGCTATGGTTACATACTTACAAGCATGCTCATTGTTATCATTTGTTCCACAACATTTCAGGTGTATCCAACGAACTTAAGAGCGACGGGAGTTGGAATAGCTACAGCTATAGGCAGAATTGGAGGGATGGTATGCCCTTTGGTAGCAGTTGGAATGGGTAGTAACTGCCACCAAACGCTTCCAGTAGTTTTGTTTGAGGTTATCATACTTCTATCAGGTCTAACTGTTATGTTGCTACCATTTGAGACAAGTGGGAAGGAATTATCAGACACTTTAGACCTACCCGTTCAACATGTTGAAGTAGAATGAATGTCCATCATTATAGCAGATGGGCGCAAGCACCGTATGAATTTCAGTGTCGATATTTCAGGTAGTTTTACCATCGTCTGTATACGTCGTTTCTAGCATCTAGCGTATACTTGAGAGTTGAGACTTGAGCACTCTGATACTAGACAAGACAGGAGTAGACTTGCTGTGATGGTCCACCTCAGAATCGATACGTAAAGCATGAGCATTTTGTGAATGGAGAATTTGTATATTGTTTAAACAGTTGATTGATCTTGAAACAATAATGATGATTGTTATTTCTATAACACGAACTCGTCTTTTGTCTTTGCTACATTTCTTACTAACGAGAAACAATATAAAGAAACACATAACCACTTTGATACTCTTCCTTAACTATGATGAGAATACTACGCGCCTAAACGCAACTTACTTTGACTGATAACCACACCAATTCGACTCCTCTACGGTAAACTTGTACACAAAAGAAAAGAACTGGAATACAAAATACATCTCAGCTCCAACATATAGATTGAAAAAGGAAATTAAAAAGACCGGGAAGTAAATTTAATTTGATTTTTCACCATTGCAAATGTTCTTTATCCAAATAAAACGGGTAGGTTGCGTATATACATGAATAAGTAATTGCAAAGTACACAAGAAAGTGAAAAGAAAAATCTTGTGTCAATTGATATAATATAATGAAGAAATTACTGAATAACAAGTAGCAAAAATTCCTTATATTGATTTTGGAAAAATACAATTACATTCTAGTATAGTCTGAACCTATTTCTCTTCAATTAAGTATCAAGTCGATGTAATGAAACCCGAACCGCCATTGTAACCTAAAAACTCAGTTAATCTTAGCCTTTGGCCGTCTTGGCTTCAGCACGAGCCATAAAACAAACAAGACAACCAAGAATGCAGGAATTGTGGTCAAGTCTAACTCGACCTTAACCGTTCTCTGCTTGGTGCAGTGAATCTGGTGCATGCTGCCTACAGTAACATTCACGTAATCTACAAACCTACAAAAGATAAATTTTAAAATCATATTAGGCAACGAGATGAGAGATATAGATATTCTTTATAAGTCAAATGACTAACCCTTTGGAAGCATCTTCCAGACTAGTTAACAGTCTTATCGCATCCACAAAGCGTAGGTCCCCTGCAACTGTTGATATCTGAAAATATAACACACAGATATCAAATAATAATATAAACATAAAAAGTGTGACGTGATTATGCAACAAAAAGGTATAGTTCAACTTACTCTTTTCCATCGGTTAACGACATAGTTATATTTGTCCACTAATTGTCGCTCATGTGTCTGGAAGGCTTTAAAACTTTGTTCAGCTGGCAATTGTTAAGTAGCACAAAACTCTTGATAAAGTTTAATACCAAATGATAAAGTGAGATAAGAAGTAAAAGGATAAAAAAAGAACTATATTCTCTTAATTGGTTGAAAAGGATCGGCCGAACCTGACCTCGTTTTGAACCGCACTGTAAATATACTTGTTTCGACCTATTACCCAACCCGCCCAAACCACCCATTTGCTACCTCTAAATACAGTATATCAGGATTCAGGAATACAGGTATCAACCAGAGTCTTTTTAGGGAGTTGTGATGCTAAAATATCCCAAAAGGCCAGCTCACTGTACCATTTTCTAATTACACTATAAACCCGTATTCAACCAGAAATCATGAAGTTTTGGCTTCAGTTATTCTACCATCTAAATATATAATCATGTGCAATTATCAACAAATAAGAAGGATACATGTACGTTCCAATAGTAAACGGTTGATTGCTGAGTTAACTTTCTGTATAGACTCCTCAAGAGTTGTTAGCAAATAGCTTCGTGCAATTGTATCTGACTGAAACTGTGAGATATGCCAACCCTGAGAAGTGACCGATAACGGATTGCATCCAACTGACCACACCCAGTCCTGTATAAAAATTACATCTTAGTCTATTTGGATTTACATAATATCATGTCCCAGCTTGATTAACTGCAGTATTATCATATCCAGTAACTTCATTACAGCAGATAGGTGGCATTGATATTGGTCTACAATTTTTCCTCAATTCTATCTTATTAAGGGGCATTTCAGATACTCCGTATTTAACTTTTACTACAAAACCTTTTATCAAACTACGTGCCATGTAAAATATTGACCCTTCTTAGAGACTAAAGGGGGTATATATAATTTTTAAATAGCATAAAAATTGCCTTACATGGCGGCCTGTTGTATCAAGTCTTCAACAATGCAAGAAATAAAGTTATTATTTCATTAATGTGTAAAAACATATCAGGTAACCAATAAATGGAGACGTTATGTATATTTGTTCATCAATATATTTGGAATACAAGAACATGAATCATGTTCTAAAGAGTACGCTAACTGCTAACTCCCATTTATCTACGTGGCAAGTGAATAAAGAGCATTGATTGGGATGCCTAACCGGTGTGCCTAATTATATGCCTAAGCATACGTGTCAGCATTCTATTGGGGACAACAGAGGGCCCGCTTCTTCACAAACCAATAATTTATTGTCACATCTATTAGGCACATAATTAGTCACATATTTTAGGTCTCCCAATCATTTTCCGTGAATAAAACATAAGGGAGTAGCAAAAAATATGTGTAAGTGTCTTCAGATGTTCTTGCAATAATTAGTTTATCCTAATTGATTTACACAAGATACTTGCAAACCTAACAAGTTTTAAAATTCAACACATGGAATACCTCAATTGCCGTTTCATGAGCTTGACTGTAAACAAGATGAAGAGGAAGCAACCCAGAAATATGTTCAGAAACAGCAGCCAATGCAGCTTTTATGGGCCTCCTGCACGTCCCATAGAGATGTTACAGATGGTCAAAACCGGGTTAGATACTCCAACGCGGTAGCACATAATGTATAGTCATGAATAGAGACGGCAATTTTGACCCATTCACTAATAAATGGGTTGAGAGTCAGCTAGAAAGATACAACTCAAATGGCTTGAAATCAGATTTTACATATTACTTATATAAAAAACGCAAATCAAGATGAAAAAAAGTGTTGGGGTCGGCAAACCCAACCTGACACAGACCCCCATTTTTGCCACCTCGATCTAGGTCAGTTATCTACACTCTCTCACAACAGACAAATCACAACTCGCAGCGAGGAGATCCAAAGGCAGATACAGAAACAAATAAGAGATAACGTGGTTCTTATAACCCTTTACAATCTAAGAATCAAACCTCACTAAATTTATTTTTTTTGCAAAAATAGGTATCAAACACTTAGGAATTTACTGAATTGTGGAGGTTAAAATATCAATATAAAAAGAAGGTTTATTCTAGGCACCTCGAGCCTAATGCGACAATATTCTATTTAAAACCGACAACTTCTACTGCAAATATAGTGGTTTTTTTAACTCCTGATTAAAAGATACAGCTTTTGCTTAATGCGACAATCCTTTAATCAGCACACAGAGTCTATGAACAACCTATAATGGCAATCAAAACCAGGTCAATTTCATGGACTGCCGGACTGGCATGCTTTATACATCAAATAATATCTATGATTAGTAATGAAATACAAAATATTAAAATATCCAAAGAAATTCACCTCAAGTTCCACAACAGAGATTTCCCATTGCATTGTAGATGGCTTTCCCATGATGATGAATCAGATTGAACTACAATAACCATATCAGAGAGTGCCTTTGCCTGATGATGCTTGTCCACTAACAATGGTTCACCGTGAATAAACCAGAAAATTGGAACTTCTAGTGTAATGTAGTTATTTTCTCATTGCACAAAGTAGGCATCAAGTTCTACTACTATAGAATTTCCTGTAATTTTGCGTGTTGTATATTAGCAATAGTTGCATTGACTACAAATGTTGACAATTTTACAAATATCCAGTGTTTTAGAATTCACATATATAGAGAATAGAACACCAAATATTCAATGTTGTAAAATAAAACTAAGGACTAAACCTACATAATAGAGCATATGGGTGAGCATATCGGACCGCGGACCGGACCGAACCGAGAAACCGGCCCGGACCAGACCGAACGGACCGAACCTATTTCGGTCCGGTCCTCGTTCCACACTTTACCTCATGTTCGGTCCTCGGTCCGGTTCAGTCCAGTCCGGTCTTACATACAACCGACCAATAATGCCTCTCGGACCGGACCGAACACATTCGGTCCGGTCCTCGGTCCGTGATTTTGGGCTAAAACGGTCTTGGTCTCGCTCCGGTCCGGTTTTTTTCGGTCCGGTCCGGTTTTTTTGGTCCAGTCCGGTTATATGAGATCGTGTGACTCAATACAAGAATATCCATTCACTTGGATTATAAAAATTCTCAGTCAGGTAAATCTAGCTTGAAATTGTCATAAAAGTAAAATAATACTATCGATAAACATAGTATACGCTTTTAACTCCCATAGACCTTTTCAAACTAAAGAGCAAGATAACCCTCTTGTTGAAAAAGAAAAGATGATGTAGGGTGAAGTACGCGGGCAAAAAAAAGCAAACAAAAAGAGCAGCAATCTTATACAGATGAAAAGCTGGTATAAGGTATAGAATGAGAACCTTTAAGAGAGCCATGATCACTCAGTCTCTGTAACTGATGCTGCAGAATAGAAGAATCAAGATATGCACGGACATTTCTCCTAAATGTTCCATTGACAAGCAACATAGGTACAGCCGAAGCTCTTCGAGCTACAGAAAAAGCCATTGCCAATGCAGGATCCTCTGAAAGTGGTAACCTGTAGATTATTATACAACCCAACAGCCAGATGGTTACATATTTGTGATGACCTAAAGACAAAATCTGAAAATCATTTAAAGGCTAAAAAAATTGATTCCATTAGATTGTCTGTGAACAGTGAACATACATGTGTTGACTGAACATTGGTTTTTGATAAGGTAACAGTAAAGAGGAAAGTCCATTCATGGTAGCGTTGATATCCACAGGCAAAGAATTGATATTCCTGACTTTCTGCATTTCAATAACAAAATAAGGATCAACTCTAGTGAAGATTGCATAAAATATCTTATGAACGTAAAATTTACCTCCTGTGTAATGAAAAATAACTGGAAGGATATTTTATCATAATGATGGAAAGCCCCATCAGCAATGGAAGGTGATATGATGTGCCTCATAGATCCCCATAATGTTGCACCCATATGTGCAAGGAAAGTATCACGTGCAACTGTGTAGTTGTGAGATTCCTGTAGAGTATATGTCAATTATATCTAATTATTTGGCATACATCATCAAAAGAAAGTCATTATACATGTTCAGACTTCAGATAATAACAAATATAACCGGCCAAAAAAATACCTCGTATGGAGTATCACTGAACAAATTCCAGTTTTCCATCCGTTTTAAAGCCTCTACAGCCTTTTCTTTATGGCTTTCAACAGAGTCATCATTTCCAAATGACTCGAGCTCTGACCTTAAGTCCCCCATTCTCTCGTCAAGCTCTGGATTGAAATTTCTCAAGAATAATTATTTGATAAAGGGATCAAAAAGTGACTAGGAGTTCATAACTGTAGAGGTCTGAGTAGCAATAAAATGATGTAAAGAGTTCATACTGAAGGCTACCTTCACAAAGAGAAAGCTTCGATTTTCTTCCCCAACAGTGCTTAAAAGCAAATAGCTCATATATGTCTATCTCTGCTAAGAGGATGTCTATGGCTTGATGATCTTTCTGGCAAATTAGAGTGCAGCATATGTTAGGCAGATGATAATCATCATTAAACTTTATGATCAACTAATAGTATTAGTCGAATCACGAGTCTTCTTTCAAAGCCATTGACAGACAAAAACATATTATCAAGTATCATCAGTAACATGGCATTAAATATAACTGATCATGCAACGCATTCAACGAACTCTCATGATCAGCAGAGAGCTCTCTGCCTTGTCCGCATGTTTCTTATTTCTAGTATCTGTCCATGCAAATTGCAATTATTGATTTGCTTATAATGCCAATCCAATAGTACAGGCATCATTATCCTAATAAACTAATAATTTCCTCTCATTTGAGTATTAAGCATTCTAAAAACCAACAAATAGGTTCAAGTATAATGTCTAGAGCTATAACAAAGGTCAAGAAAACTATGTTATCTTAACCATCGCAAAATGTGTAGACAACTGTCTTTATTTTGAAGATCATAGTACAGGGCACGAAGAATGTATAGAACTACAACACAAACTAATAGATCGAAAATCAGGTATCATAATACCAAATATAGTTGATAAGACTGTGGTTAGAGATACATACATCCCCAAATGCAGCAAACTTCTCCTGAATCACATCTTGCAAGTGCTGTTCAGCTTCTTCTTCTGAAATTTCTGATATCCAGCAAAAGCACAATTAGTAAAATGAACAAAAACAGAGAACATGATAGCTCAAAAGCATGCTCATCAATCTACTGAAGATCCAAAGGTCATTGCCATTCCGGCAAAGAATAAATGTTGCTGCTAAAGCAAGGCAATTTATGTATTTCGTGACTAATTTAGTACCTGCAACTGCACCAATGGTTTTTTCCACATTAGGTAAGCTAAGTTCTGTACGCACACCTTCTCCACCAACAGCAGGTCCCCAAGAGAAAGGACCTGCACTTAAGTCAATAAATGCCCACCTATCTTTTCCAATCCATGTATCTGTAAGACATTCTGCATGGACACCGCTCAAATCACCAGATTTCAGATCCTTTGACCACTGAAGCTTCATGTCCTCGTTTTTCCCATTTAACAGCTTCAAACAAGACATATAGTACATGATTAGCTTGCAGGTATTATAAATTGTCAGATGGTGTGTCACCTATTTACTATGACAAACCTGAACAACTTTTGCTTGAATAATATCAGCCACGTCTTTCTTTTGGTATAAACTCTCAACATTGTTCAAAGCATTTAGGCAGCTATTATACCATTCTATCTGACTTGCAATAAAAAACATGTTAGACCAAATGACAGAGAGCAACAACTGTGTAATTACAAATCAACACAGTAAGATATACATTCATTTTATCTGGATTAAAACGTTGAAAATTTAAAAATATTCTTAGGATCAGCATATCCATACAATATGGTAGAAAAAGAAAAATACAAAGCCTCAAAATAGCTCAATTAAGGGTTAGTTAGGCAGCATTTACAAACCTTTGGTTTTGTTTTGATTTAACATACAAGTAAACAGCTACGTTTTCGTCTTCAATAGAGTGCAAACGGGTAAAAAAATACTGGAACCTCAAGACTTGAATACATGATGTTGAGGTTTTCAAGTATTAGTTAAGAGGTTTCCAGGGACAGGAACATGAGTCTGCATTTTTTACTTAAATTAAGGTTTAGATTTTATCCATAGCTGGAAGTAGATTTACTTAATATAAAGAACTGACCGTGTCGGTTTCTTCGGTTATTGTCCAGGAAAATTTCGCCATTGGATGCTTTTCGTACAAGGGTCTCTTGATTTTATCCATAGCTGAACGCAGTGTTGTTTGTTAGAACGATTAAATTAAACATAAATGCAGGAAATATTATGTCTGCATTGAGAATATTAAAACGATAATATAAATTGCTACACACCGAGAGCATTTTCTGTCACACTCCCTGACCGAAGGATTTTGTCTTGTAAACTCTTATCCTGCATGCAAAAAGATATAGGGGGTCACTAGCCACTTCTTTAATTGAGCTTATCAAAGGTTGCCAAGAATCACTTCATACTTAAACAGTCATAACCATTCCTATACACATTTGACATATTTTCTGAAGAGTGCTAGAGCGATTACTCCAAGATGTTTAATGATGTTTGTGCATGCTTAGCCAATAAACAGAAAGTAAAAGGGTACAGTGAAAACATACAGTTCAAGGCTACAAGGGTAAATGAAAATACCTCCTTAAGATAATTTATTTCACTCTCTGACAATCCCCTCCTATAAAAGTTAATAGCAGTATCAACTACAAGTAGGTCTATGTTTGCACAGAAGACAGTAATTGGTAATGCACCTTCGGTATTTATCATTTAGTAAAAAGACAAAAGTCACAGAAGGTCCTCAGAGTGGCTAAGCAGGATATCACGTGTGTCTAAGAGATGCAAAAGGTAATAAGAAACATATGTTCAAAAACAAACATGAACAAGTGAGCACTTTCTTATGAAATTCTCATTACATTGACAGATATACTTATTGATTGTATTAGACAAGTCTCATGTTAAGACTCGATTTTTCATCTTCAAATCTAATCGCTGACTTTGGACTTAAACAAATATGCAACAAAAATTATAATAGTTCATCTTTTAGAGATGTAGACCCACTCATGCAATAAAAGATACTTTTGGAAAAAATAGAATGAGTTAAAATATTATCTTATCACAATAAGATAAACATGCACAATGAAATAAGTTATTTCCATAAAAAAAGCATCATTTTCTATTTTCTAGAAAAGGTATATGTACCAGCTAAAGAAAAAGTCCACACTTCTAAAAGGCTTTCACAGAAGTTAAAAAAGCTGTTTTTGTCCTTTCTGTATTACTTCCATGAACACACAGAGCACAGAGCTTGATTCACAACATAATGTTCAGATAAATTATGTATAACCAGATATCATAGAGCAAATAACTAACCAAATAGCCCCTCAAAAGAAAAGAAGAACAAATGAAGAGAACTAACTAAGCAAATACGCACCTATATCCATATTTACCTCTCCTTGCATCACGCTTAGGATTCATTATAAAAATATTATATGCACTTTCTAGCTCAAGATATTCCACAAGACTGGTGAAGACAACGTCCATCATGTCCACATCCACTTGCCAAAGACGCTCATCGCTTCAAAGAGAAAAAGGCATTAACAACAGGGTGGATAGTTAATCATATGTTACAGCTTACAACTATGCAAACAAATACCTAAAGTTTTCAAAAGGTCATAGAAGAGATTCAAAAGAGACTGGAGAGTAGAACTAACGAATTTGATACAGAGCAAATAATCACATTAACATGAACCAAGACTTTGCAGTTTGCACTAAAAAGGTTTCAACTACTAACAAGAAAATATCAAATGAACTCCCCTCGTCTCAATTCCAGTTGATAATAAATGTGTGGCACCCCTCATAATCTATTTATAATGTTTGGGACTTGATAAGCTAGAAACTGTATAAGTGCAGAGGGTTTGAAACAAAAAGATAACATATAACCTCTTATTTCAGTACCTTTATTGTACATTCTTATACGTAAATTAGCGCTACATCTTCCCAGAATCTATTATTTTATTCTCTTGGCCTCCATGCAAAATTCCACAAACTTGCTTAGACTAATACCTAGCTGTATCCCTATTATAATGGTGGAATAAATTTTTGGTATAATTGGACAGATATAAACACCATCTTTTGCATAACCTGTTGACATCTCTAATTACATATTTTGCACTTCCAAATTCTTAACTTGGGCAGGAAAGTGTTCCTCAGATGTACACAAATGGATGTAAATGCAATGTCAAATATCATAATTTTATAGACAAAGAAAAATATAAATGGTTGATTACAGATGTGCAGATCAGGTATATAGAAGCAAAGCACTGAACCAATGTTTTATCCAAGTTAGCTGAACTATTTGAAACGAAGGAGGGTTAAATGCAATGTTTGCAGGGCACTTAAGGTGTATTATCTGGAATAACTGATGCTTTATACTACTAATTTAATGTGACTGAATACAATGAAACATCCAAACAATGTTGTTATTGCAGAAACGTGAATCCTCTTCTATGGACCACCACTGTCAGTGGACAATGCCAACAGATATTGAATCACAGCATTAAAGACCAGCTTTTCAGATGCTTATGTTTTTCTAGTGCTAGGATGCATGTGCTTCCAAATAATTATTTCTAATGACAATCAGTGGTGTTTCCATCCATGCATGCTTTTCTTTATTCTCTTTTGCAGTAATACAAATCATATCATTTATTAGCAAAGTAATAACATCACTAGTGCCGTAGTGCATAAGCTCATATCATCCCAGGTCAACAATTGCTTATTATCCGAATTATTAGCATCATGCTCATTACCCTACTCAACTTATCAAGTTAGACAGGTTCAAACTTCTCAAGCCCCCTTTAAAGCAAGGAAGTGAACTACCTAGTATAAACTGTCACTAACTACATAACTAGGTAATCACAAGGTTCCTCTATGATACAGAAAACCAGAAAGTGAAAAGAGACGTTATAGATGACATCTACCTGGTATTATTAGCATCATCCTTCCGAGAGAGGACATTAATAGCATGCTCAAAAATGGAATTGACTTTCTCACTCATCTGAATCGCATGAACAGAGAAGCTGCAAAGGTATAAAATCAGTAAGTAACAAAAGACGCCATCAACAAAACTTGCTAATAGATGAATATCAACCAAAAGTTTGCAGATTCATTACTTGTAGTTAAGGTGACTGACTAGAGGAAGATGATGCTGATGATGACTTTTATCTAGCCTGTTTTTGTAAAACGGAGCAAAAACTTCTTCGGATTGTGGAATCCTAGTGTGTTCAAATATATGATCAATTTTTGTGAACCACCGTTCAAGTTCGTCAGTATTTAGCTTGAACGCTGCATCAATATCATAAAATCATATTCACGAGAACCCAACTTTATAGTATTCGTTTATAAGTAGATAAGCTCAAAGGATGTATACCTTGGTTCCCACTCCCTTCAAATCCTATAAAGATGAAATTCACAGGAACCGGAAGATACATATGTTCGATTTCATAAATCTTTAGATAATGGGCAAGATTCCCTGGAATAGAAGATCAACGGTCATGCTTGTTCCATGCATAGTAATAACATAATGACACTAATCTTATAAATGACATACTTGAGTATAATGATTAATTATGTTTCATGGTACTATTAAGGTAACGAGATAGAAAAGTTAGGAGAAAGAAAGAAAATGAGTACATGCCTGAGTGTAATTATCAACGCTCGATTTTTCAACAGGTTTAGTCTCCAAATCATCGAAATCTACAAGTATTGGTGTAGACGTTATTAGGATACGGAGACACTAGCTGATAAAAAAAGAGAGAGAGAAAAGACGCATGCGAACCATTTCGTATGACAGATTCACTCCAGAATTTACTCTTCTCTCTGAGATTAAACAACGAAAATACAGATGATTTCCCAGTTTTACGGTTCCCGGCAGGAGATCCATATGATCTGCCCGCTATTAACTAGTAGAAAGATTAAACAAAACAATTATCAGTACACAGTTGTAATACTGAATTACAAGAAAATGAACACTCTACTATGAATCCAAACAGGGGCATGCTTAGGGATAAACGAGACAAATAATCAGCGTTTTCAAATAAGGGATCGTTAAGTTGTGATATGGTCTTAAGGGAGAAAACAATGGAGAGTGAATAATCATAACAAATGAAATTCGATCATAACATTTAGTGTAAATAATAGTACTCACTAAGAACCCTATGCGTAGCAATTAGCAAAGTAACCACCACCAACGATATCCGCAAACCCGAAATTGGTACAATTCTCAATGTATAATGGGTTATGTTTCTTACATTTGAGTGAAAAACTCGCCTTCCCTAAGTAAACCTCATACCCTTACTTACATTTAGCAGTAGCTGAAAGGTGTATCATTTTGTTTATATACGCGTTTAGTAACAAGCTGCAGCTATAACTATAAAGTGTAACACAATCTTAAAAGCTAAACGCTAAACGCTCGTTCTACGCATTAGAGACTGAATTAAACGTCAACAATCGATACTTACTTAAACCTACCTAGCAGTCACAAGTTTCAACTACAGCAAAATGAAAAGACAATCAAATTCAACGTAAACGACAATACGAACTCAATATCTACAATTGTAATAGCTACTGGCGAGAAATTCGATTAATCGTTCGATCATGATATAAATATCAGTTGGAATAGAATGTAATTAGCTATTAATGACTTACGAGCAGTAATAGAAGTGAAATTGACCGGATCGTGAAGGCCATCGAATTAAATCAGATTGTGAAATTAAATTTGGTGCCCTAGAAAATGAATGAAGATCATCAACTGACTCACTCGACAAGACGACTTGGGGACTATTATATTTGGGATTTTTTTTTGTAAGATCTTTTATATATTAAAAGAATTACTTCAGAAATTATTTTGCTACAACAGTTTTATTGATAAAAGAAAGTCGGTCATTTTAACACATGGCAAAATCGAGCATTTTTATTGTGAAAAAAAAATTTAGTGAAGAAATAAAACATAAAAATATATGTGTAAAATTTATAAAACAAAAAACTTAAAAAAAAAGATAAGATAATTAGTAAAACTTTCGGAGGTGTTTGTTATGTGGGATTTGACAAAATAATTTGAGTTGAATCCTAAGGAGGTGTTTGGTTTATATCAGGAATGACAATGGGTATTGGATTGGGAATAGGTTTGGTGGGTTTAAAAAATGGCTTGTTTTGAGAGTTTGATATCTATTTTTAGAGATAAGTGCAAAAATCATTTATGTGGTTTGTCAAAAAATCGTCTAAACATCTCCTCTATTGTTTTGGGACACGATACTCCTTTGGGAACTAACGGTTTTTTGCAATTTTTTTTCTCATATAATTATTAAGTGGTCTAATTTTTAACGGTGCACACTATATAAGATGGTTTTGTTGTTTTTTGCTGCCACATTTTTGCATTCTCTTTAAAAAAAATTTTTTATTGTTTTTGATTTTAAAAAAAAAACTTGTTTTACATTATTATTCAGTATAAAAATTTAATTTTTTTCAAATCTATAAAAAAAATCGCACTTTACAAAAAATTTATTTGTTTAAAAAAAAAATAGTTTTGTTTGTTTTTAAAAAAAAGTTACAAAAACTTTAAAAAAAATCGTACTTTTACACTCTTAGTTTGAAAAAAAAAATGTAGCTAAAAATTTTGTATTTCTTAAAATCTTTTCCTAGTATTTAAATTGCTACAAAATAAATTTTAAAAAGTTTTGTAAAAAAAAAGCCGAAATTTTAAAAAAAAAATTAAGTGCGAAGTTTTTTTTAAAATTTTAAAAAGTTTTGTAAAAAAAAATTTTAAAAAGTTTTTAAAACTACGATTTTGGTTCAATTATTTTTTTTTTAAAATAAACATTTCGAACTTTTTTTACAGAACTTTTTTAAAATCTTTTGTACATTTTATAAAATAAGATTTTAAAAAATACAAAAAAGATTTAAATCTTTTTCAAAAAATTTAGATTTTTAAAAGTGCGAAATTTTTTAAAAAAATTTAAAATGTACAAATTTTTTTTTAAAAGTTTTCTTAAAAAAGTACGAAATTTAAAAAAAAAAAATAATAATCGAACCGAAATCGTACTTTTAAAAACTTTTTTACAAAACTTTTTAAATTTTTTTAAAAAACTTCGCACTCTTTAATTTTTTTTTATATTTTGTAAAAAAACTTAAATTGTTCTTTTTAGAATATATGTAAAAAAGTTTTTTTTTTTTAATTAAAAAACATACAAAAACTTTTTTTTCTTAAGAAGAGAAGTGCAAAAATCATCCTTTTTTTTTTTGTGGCAAGTAAAAAGACTAACAATACCTTTAACTATATCAGTTGCACCGTAAAAATTAGACGTCTCGTAGATACTTAACGGAAAAAAAAAATTGCCACGTTAGTCCAAGGGATGGATCGGTGTCCAAAAATAATTTGACGGAGGGATGTGTTTGGACAATTATTTAGCGAGAGAGTGAGACGGTTTTTTGACAACCACAGGAGATTTTTCGCACTTCTCTTCCTATTTTTATATATCAAACTCATATGATCTTAAACTTTTTTTTTATAATGAGAATAAAAATAATTTCTCGATATTGATACCCTTAAACTACATTTGAATAGAAATTATTTTTATTCTCATTATAAGATATCTTGGGTTTCCATGCAAAGGTGGTGAGTTTTCAGGGTTGCGTTTTTAACGTTTTATGTCAAACGGAACCCTGAAGAGACACTCACACATTTGACATGGGAATTCCAAGAATGATATCCACATTTTTATGTATTAAATGTCAAATTTTGCATTTCCCTCCCTAGTCTTCAAAATTTCGTAAGCCTCAACCTCATAATCAGTGGAAGAAACATTTTATTTTTTTAAACTACCATGCATGTGCTAATGTAAGATAAGAAAATGACATGTTTGTATTCATCCACCATGCACCAACATGAGCTTGTGACCCCTTACACGATTTTGTCTCATTGTATGGTGAGGACCACTTAACCACTAGCAAAAATATGGAGTACATTCCTTTTATTTTTCCAAATGGCTCAAACTTGGCTTGGACCTTCCCCTTTTCTTTCCTTTTTAGCCGAACCACACAAGGACCACAACAAGGGTCCAAGTCACTTGACTTGAACCAAGGTGCACCCTTAAACCCTAGCTAAGTCCTATAAATACTTCACCTTATTCACTTCTATGGTTTATCTTTCTCCCCAAGCCTCTCCAAAAAATTTCTCTCATTCCTTTTCTTTCTTTGGGTCTAGGCAACAACAACACCAATAAGGGTGTTCATATTTTTGATTTTTCTCTCAATCCAAGCATTTCAAGTTGGTTTCTATTCATATCTAAGCTGTTTCCAAGTGTGGGTTTAAAGGTTTTCAAGGTTTTGCAAGATTTCAAGAGTTAGGGTTTGGTTATATTTTGTTGGGTTTTCAAGATTCTTCACTTCCTTTTCAAGATCTTACTTCTTAAGCTTATTCCACATCACTTGTAAGCTTATTTTGAAACTCATACTTTTATTTCTATTTCTACTTATGTTCTTGTTCAAGTTTTATAAGTCCTATGGTGTTTGTGTTAATTTTTCATAAAGAAACAAGATGAGTTTGTGAAATAATGATGTTGTTATAATACTTGCATAAATATTTTGTTTAGGGTTAAAATTGAGTTGATTAGTGTGTTGTAATGATGATGAGGATGGGTTTAGGTTAGATATAAGTGTGGTTTTGTTGTTGGTTTAGTTGTGAATGGAGATTAGGTTAGATTAAGCACTATTGAAAAGTTATGGTTGGTTTTTGAACGCGATTTGGTTATGTATATAGGTTGTCTGATATTTAATGTAGCATAAACGAGTGTTTAAAAATATTTTCAGATGATAGAACGCTAAGAATATGTTAGGGTATGTTCCCCTGGTCGTTTCGATATAAAGTGTTAGCCTTACTTTTTAGTAAAGCTGGCGTCTTACACGTGAATTGGACTAGCTATAGACATTGCGTATAACGCAGGGGTTATTATTGTATAAGTGGGATAGTTAGCTTTGTATTAGGCTATAAATACCCCCATGTCTCTCCATGGGGGGTGTGAAAGTTTATTTCTTGTTTTTCTTTCTCTTTTTAATAAAACACACATTTGTTCTTTCACCCTCTTTACTTTCTCTCACTAGAACACCATGCTTATCCTTATGTTCTTTGATCATCCTTGACCCCCCGAATAGGTGTTTTTGTAGCATGTATCAAGTGGTATCACGAGCAAACCAGGGGCGTTTTGTATTGTGTTTGTTAGTTGTCTCGTGTTTAAAGCTTATTACAGCTTATTTTTGTCTTATTTCGTGGGCTTATTTCTTGGAAAACCCACGGTCTGACCTTGTTGTGTTG
Source organism: Tanacetum coccineum (assembly GCA_026074375.1). NCBI lineage: Eukaryota > Viridiplantae > Streptophyta > Magnoliopsida > Asterales > Asteraceae > Tanacetum > Tanacetum coccineum. The sequence goes on along the minus strand of BQNB010022411.1, from coordinate 41,733 downwards.
GTGATACAATTCCATTTCTCTTATAGTGTCTTATCAATTTCATTGCATACCAAAAGGAGGTTTGTCTCATTGTTGGTTTCTAGCTTATTTACTGTTTGATTCGAGCTTATTTATATGCTGTCTTGTCTCAGCTTATTAATGTCTAATCTGGTTTGGTTTATTTTAAGCTTCATGATAAGTTTTTTAGGTCTTTTGAGTCTTTAAAACTGAGTCTATAAAACCGCTTATTCTGAGCTTATTGAGCTGCTAAACAGTTTTTTTAAGCTTATTTTTGGTCTTGGTATGAAAGGGGACACAAATCCATGTTCTTAGCTATCAAGGACAGTTTTTTTTGTTTTTTATGCAAAAAGATACTCAGGCGATTTATACCATTGGCCAAATCAGGCGATTTATACCTTGGTCTGGTAAGGCAATTTAAACACTGCCACTTAGGGCGATTAATACATCTTCTTAAAGGGGCGATTTTATACACCCCTATCTTTTAGGCGATTTCTACCAAGTTTAAGTCGTCGATTTATACCATTTGGGGGGGGGGGGGGGGGGGGGGGGGGGGGGGGGGGGGGGGGGGGGGTCTTAGCGATTGTATACACCTGCCAAACCGAGTCAACTCAGTAATTACCGAGTTGACCGGGTCGACTCACTGAGTCCGAGTCAAGAAAAAGGACTGAAATAAACAGGAAGAAAGATCAGACTCAAATTAAACAAATACAACATCATCAATAACCACATCAACCAATTACAACATCACCAACAACAAACCCAACCAAGTATCCTAAACCTATCATCACAAGCCTCATAACAAATCCACAAATCTAAACTTAATCCCTTCATCTCATTATACAACAACTTTATCCCCTCTCTATATTCCAAGACTCGACTCGAAGCATAAATTAAATAAACAAGATCTCAGCTTTCTTCTTATTCGTGTTGATTCAATTAAATCAAGACCCTTAAAGATCAAGAACATGAAGAAGAATATCATCATCGATCTTTGTAAAGAATAACTTCTATTTAATATTCAAAATCTGAAAAGAGGGGACAAAACAAACTGTGTTCCATCCCCTCTTCGTTTCGTTTAAAGTAATCATAAAAAAACCTACCCGAGACCTTTATAAGATCTTGAAGCCAAGAACCTCGAGTCTGAAAACCATTTGAATATTTAAAGGTTAACGTGTTTAGTTTTGATTTGTACTTCAATTCGTGTGCCTGGATTACAACATCAAAACTAATCGTGGGTTTGTAGTGGTTGGTTGTAGTTTGTTTATCATGGGTTAAAAGGAAAGAAGTATTCTTGTTAAGATTCGGTTGATACTGGAGTGATGAGGACTTGTTTGTTCTTGGTGACTGCATGAAGTGGAGAGAAAAGGGGATGGGGTCGGTTGAAGATTGAGATTAGGTTTAGGGTTAAGTATGAGATAAATTAGAGGTGGGTTATTTTATACCTATTTTTCTCTTTTGGATCGGGTACAACACTTGTGGCAGGTCGGGCTTCATCTCAAAAACATAGGCCGGGTCATATCTAAATTTTTGGCTAATTATTTTGGATAAGGATTGATAGCAGGTCGGATAGATTTTGGATTTGGGCTGAGATAATAACTTGCGGTGGATGTTGCGCTGGTGGTTTTAGCAGGCCGAGTATTTTTGTTAAATATTAAGTAGGTCGAGTACTAATTGGATTTGGGCCTGGTTTAGTTGGGCCGTGTGTGGCAGAAGGGTTTTAACAACAAGTTAAATGGGCCGAATTGTTTATTTACTTGGGTTTATGGGATGCCAAGTATTGGATGATGGGACGGGTTTATTGAATAATATAGTGGCCTATTAAGTGATGTTAGTATTATCAGATTAGTCGGGTATCAAAACATTATCTTGTCGGGTAAAGTATAATTGACCGGGTTTTATTACTTGGACGGGCATTTTATGGTATATTTTTTGAGCCGATATCCGTTAATTACCACAACACATCAAAATCACGAACAACAACACAACAAACACAATACACTACACTAAAAACGATCCTTATCAAAATTTACCTTCACTCTTAACGGCTATTATTGAACTTTAATGACTACGGGGTTTTGTACGATGTTACTTAATTGGGATTGAAGTTATTCAGAGTTTGTTGCTTCATTCTCGGGTTCGTTATATCGGGTTGTCTCCATCAGTGGTTATCAATATTAACCGAAAGAATAGATAAGAGGATTTAGATCGGGTTGATCAAGAGAGATTTGTAAAGAGAGTACTTTTCGACATCTTTTTTAGAGTTAATTGCTTATGCAATCAGGGTATTTGAGCTATTTTAAGTTAATTCCAGTTATGAATTTACGATGTAGACATGTGTAGGATGATTCCTCAGTTAGTCATCATCCTGGAAGGAGATATGTGTACATCCTTAGTACTTAGGGATTTTTTATTGTTACCGTATTTGATGTTACCGTTTGACGACATTGTGGATAAATATGCTTTACACTCAGGACTTAGTGACTTTGGTCACTCGCGTTTGTTGCAAATTTATATCAGCACATTCCTGGAGGGAGAGATAAGTGTATATCATCAAGGAGCAATTACAAGTGTCACTGATCGGGCTTATTAAATTATGCGGAGGTTAGTCCGTAGGATGATTAGTGCTTCAACTTGTTCACTTTGGTGTACGGTTTGCTCGACTTCGTAATATGGATGAAGTTATGTACTTCAGTATTGAGCCTGATTCAAAACGAATGGGGATGCTTCCTAAGTGAGACGATATTGATGATATCATCCCTCCCACATATTATCCTAAATGATTCTTATCAGTCTCAGGGGTGTTTGTTTGGGAGGGAGCTGAAGAAAAAGAGCCTACTAGTTGAGATGGAGTAAAAACTCAACTAGATACTGCACAAGAAGTTTAGAGCATAATTCATATCAAAGCCAAAGTATTCGGATAAGGGAACTTCAAGGATGACAAATGAAAAGCAAATTCTAGAAAACTTCAACATGACCAGAAGTGCGGGAAAATGAAGTTTTTCAAGACATGCAGCTGATTCAGAAACTTCAAGATGACCAGAAGTGTATGAAGAAAGTTGTTGAAGACATGTCAGGAAGTTATGAGTAGAATTCCAATCAAGACCGAGAGCATCGGTAGAGAAAACTTCTAAGTCATCCTTCGCAGTATATTACAGTGTGTTCGTGCAAGATGAAGAAATAAAGGTAGAGCATTCAAGTAGATCAAAGTCATTGAAGACTATCTCAAGGAATACTGGACTTCATTCGTATCATTTTACTTTATTTTTGCTTGTAGGAAACATTGTAACCAATTTACATGTGACACCATCTTGGAGGGAGATTGTTAGCCTTACTATTTAGTAAAGCTGACGTCTTACACGTTAATTGGACTAGCTATAGACACTACGTATAACGCAAGGGTTATTATTGTATAAGTGGGATAGTGATAACGCCTTAATTATACATGTTTCTGGTGGCGTTATTTATACATATTTTATCATTTCTTGTGAACTTTCGATACTTAATAGCATGAAATACTTGCAGGTTCACTTAAAGACATCCCGAGCTCAAACAAAGCAAGGATCAAGTACTTATACACTTCGGAAAGCAAGATACAAGAAAAGATAAAGTCTCAAGCTGAAAAGTGCAAATGTGCGCCACACTTACCTCATGTGCGTCGCACTTCTCCTCAAAGTCAATAGAATTAAAGGTTTGGTCAAAATAGTGCATTAACTCCTTAAGTACGTCGCACAAAGCATTTTGTGCGCCGCACTTCCCATCTGGCTACGCAAATAAATGAAGTCATTTAATACTATCGCATTAAGACACCATGTGCGCCGCACAATTTATTTTGTGCGCCACACTTCTACCCGAAAATCAGCCTATAAATAGAGCCAAAATTCTCACACATTTCATCAACTCATTCTTACACACTTCTCTCATCTCACACACATAATCCCTTTTCCCTTATAATGTAATCTTTCGCACAAACTTTCTCACCATAAACACCATACCTTTTGAAGAATCGAGATCAAACAACCAAGAGCGAAGAAGAACATCATATTAGTTTATTGAAATAAGGAGTGTTTGTGTATGTGTGTGGTTTAATAGAGAAAAAGGAACCACACACACACTCACACTTTACAATGTGAACTCCTACCCCTCCATGGAAGTATGGAGGGAGTATTTATAGTCCCGATATCGACTAGCTAAACTAACCCGACCCGACTATAAATGATAAATGTAATTCCGGATTAGTCACCATATTTTAGGGCTAACACGGTATAGGTCGAAAGACCAGTTATGATCTATATGGTTTTAAAGATTTGTCTATGATCTTTATCGTATGTGTCAAGAAATCCACTTTCGTAAATTGATAAACAAAATAAGCTTTGATATAATAAGTAACTGGATCATTTGAGAGACACATTTGGTTTAGTCAACTAAATATAAGTCTTAAGTTAATTAAGTTAATTTGTGAAAACGTTTTCTGACGAGAAATCCTTTTTATAAGTTAAGGTTCCATCTTGGAGGTCTTAATCATTACCACTACTTATAAATTATTCTCAACTATTCGAGTAGTTATCCTTATTATCACTGGGTAAAACAAAAGTTATTTTCAAAATTGTTAAAGTCTATTTTTTTCTGATTATTTGAACACTACTCAAATCCCTGTGGACGACCTGGTCTTACCTAAAAATGATTATACTACATACGTAGGGTATACTTTTACCCTTGTATTTCCCTATAATAAACTTGGTATTTTCAATCATTTTAAATTTAAAGCTTTTGAAACACATCAAAGTTTTTGGGGCCGTTGCCGAGGATTTTTTAAGCTGTTTTGTAGTCAACTCTAGAAAATTATTTTAACTCTTCTTTTTCAAAAATCATCGTACAATTTTCTGGCAAACTGACCCAAACAAATTTTCCTTTGGATGCATACATGTGCTTTCAATTCTGAACTTGTTGAACCATTACCTGAAATTGAACGTACTCTGAATTGAAGACTTCGTCGACAAAACAGAAGAGTTTCATTCGATCAAAGAAACAACCCACCTCAACACTTGAGAATTGTCTATCCGCCAATTCTCGACATCAATTACTTCCGTCACTTCCTTGATATTCTTCGAAATTACAAAATCCAATGGATGATAAACCCATATGGGCCACCGACCGTGTTGTCGCTCCGACTAACGGTCTCGCAATCATTATTCCTGAAACTGCAAACAAATTTTCCATTAAAGGTAACCACTTGACTCTCGTCAAAGGAAACCAATTTGATGGTAGAACCAAAACCGATCCTCATAAACACATTCATGAATTCCTTGAAATCTGTGATATGTTTAAATACTAAGACACAGAAAATGAAGCTGTCCGCCTAATGATGTTTCTCTTATCACTCACTGGAGAAGCAAAAACATGGCTGGACGAACTTAACGAAGGAACTATCAAAACGCGGGATGAACTTCGAATCGCTTTCATTAGCCGATTCTTTCCACCAGCTCTTTTTGACCGACTCATTGGAGAAATCCGAGCCTTTTCCCAACATGAAAACGAATCTCTAACCGATGCTTGCCTTCGTATGAAAGAAATGCTCCGAAACTGCCATGGTCATAATCTGTCCAAATGCAATCTTATCAAAATCTTTTACCATGGTCTTAACGAAATAACCCAAGAAGTTCTAAATGTCGCAGTCGGTGGTATTTTCCTCCATAAAACACCAAATCAAGCTTATCAGCTTCTCAAAGATAAAGTCCTACTCAAGCTCGATTGGGCTAAAAATCAAAAAACCAAATCATCTCTTAAGAAAACCGTTGCTTTCGCCGCTGAAGGTAGCAGTATTTTCGACACTGACAAAATTATGGCCTGAATGGATGCCATGACCATAAAAATGGATGCTCAGTACAAAGAACTTCAATCTCGTGCAAAACAACCAACACCCCATCTTGATGAAGATGACATGCCTATGTCTCGTGAGGAAGAGGCTAAATTCATGCAAAATTTCTGTAAGACTCATTTTTATAATGATTACCGCGACTGAGACTCGAATCGCGATAATTGGTGTTCAAGCGAACGGAATAATTACAACCGAGATAACTACCGATCCAGCACCGATGATAAATCCTATGATCTTCACAGATAATTCAACAATTTCATGAAATCTCAGCAATCAACCTACGCTTTTTCAAAGATACATTCATGGATCTCAAAACTCAACTCGAAACAGTAGTAAAAAATCATCAAGCTTATATCATTAAGCTTTCAATCCAAAAACATTGAAAGCTAAATTTGATTGCTCGCTGACAAGACCAATCAATTCTGGTCGGACCTTCTGGATCCTTCCAAGCAACACTTCAACAAACCCCAGATGGTATCAAAATCTAAAGCCTATCAACCACCAAATCTCGTAATGTCATGTGAATGCGTAGTTCATAAGAAGTGGAAATCTATGATCACCAGTTAACCAAATGATCACAAAAAATTCTAAAACCCCAATCAAACTTTGATAGCGTGATGAAGAGATGAACAACACCTAATCAAAAAACTCACCTCGAAACCAGTTAAAGAAACATTCATTACCCAAACATACAAACCAAAATCCTATTTCCTCACGCCCTTTGGAAGAAAAAATGGAGGCCCAATACGGAAAATTCCTCGACATGATCCGAGCCGTCCGAATCAACGTACCTTTTGTCGACGACTTAGCCGGAATGCCTAACTATGACAAATTTATCAAAGAACTAATAAATAGCAAACACAAAATCGAACAAATTTCTGCCGCTTTTCTAAGCGATGAAAGTTTCGCCATTCTTCAAAATAAAGTTCCACCCAAACTTGGAGACCCCAAAAGTTTCCTTATTCCATGTAACTTCAATAAAACTTTCTCCTGTAATGCTTTAGCCGACCTTGGTGCTAGCATTAACCTTATGTTATATTCCTTATATGCAAAACTATCTCTCGAAACTCTTAAACCTACTAAAATGAGCATAAGATTAGCCGACCGGTCATTCCAGTGCCCTATTGGAATAGCTAAAAATATGCTCGTTGAAGTTGGTAAATTCACCTTTCCTGTCGATTTCGTTATTCTCGAAATGGAAGAAGATAGCAAAGTTCCTACTCCAATATTCTTTTTGGGTCAACCTTTCTTCACACTGCTGATGCAGTAATTCGAGTTAAACAGAAACAACTCAATCTTGGAGTTGGGACTGAACGAATGATCTTTAATATTGACTCTGCCATTAAACACTCTTATTCAAACTTAATATTGACTCTGCCATTAAACACTCTTATTCAAACGATGATACAAGTTTTAGTATCGATGTTATCGATGAAATCTTAAAAGAAGATTTTGATACTCTTCTAGACGAAGATTTAGCAAAATCCTTCATTTCCATCGAAGGAATCCATGCTCGAAAGAGAAGAAAATATTTTTTGAATTCGATAAATTCATAACAATGGCTTCAAATGAAAACTATGACCCTGAGTCCGATGAAGAACCAAAATTTGAGAAAATCTCCATCAACACAGATTATAAAATCAAGACATCTCTCGAAGAACCTTCTACGGATCTCGAACTCAAACCTCTTCCTGATAACTTAGAATATGTGTTTTTAGAAGAACCATATTTTCTTCCTGTAATCATATCATCTTAACTCTCTGCTCAAAACAAAAGCAAACTTGCATCTGTCCTTAAAAAAAAAACATTAACAATAAGGCATTTGCCTGGAAACCAACGGACATTTCTGGTATCTGCCCATCATTCATGTAAAACACAGATACAACTTCTGGATGACAAAAAAACCAGTTGTCTAAAAACAGAGAAGGTTAAATCCAAATATGCAAGAAGTTGTTAAGAAAGAAATCGTGAAACTCTTGAATACTGGTATTATTTATCTAATTGCCAATAATCCTTGGGTTAGTCCTATTCACTGTGTACCGAAGAAACAATCCAAAACCTTAAAACTAAGTTCGATAGACTCGCTAACAAGCAATCTGGTCGACCTTCTAGATCTCTTCCAAGCAACACTCAACTAAACCCACTAGGAAACAACTCTAACGCCTATCAACCACCGCAATCTCGTAATGAGCATGTGAATGCCGTATTCATAAGAAGTGCTAAATCCTATGATCACCCAGTTAACCCAAATGGTCAACAAAACAATTCTTCGATAGCGATGAGGAAGACGATGAACCTACACCTCAACCTAAACTTAAAGATCCAAAACCAGTAACGAAACACCGTTACCCAAACCATACAAACTAAAAATCACATATCCTCAATGCCTTAGAAAAGAAAAAATGGAGTCCCAATACAGAAAATTACTCGACATGATCCGAGCCATCCGAATCAACATACCTCTTGTTGACGTCTTAGTTGGAATACCCAACTATGGAAAATTTCTCAAAGAACTCATAAGCAACAAACACGAAATCGAACAAATTTCTGCCGCTTTTTTGAGCGATGAAAGTTTCGCCATTCTTCAAAACAAAGTTCCACCTAAACTTGGAGACCCCGGAAGTTTCCTTATTACGTGCAACTTCAATAAAACTTTCTCTTGTAATGCTTTAGCCGACCTTGGTGCTAGCATTAACCTTATGCCGTATTCCGTATATGCAAAACTATCTCTCGAAACTCTCAAACCTAACAAAATAAGCGTAAGATTAACTGACCGATCATTTCAATACCCTGTTGGAATAGCTTAAAATATGCTTGTTGAAGTTGGTAAATTTATCTTCCCTACTGATTTCATTATTCTTGAAATGGAAGAAGATAACAAAGTTCCTCTCATCTTGGGATGGCCCTTTCTTTACACAGTTGATGCAGTAATTCGAGTTAAACAGAAACAACTCAACCTTGGAGTTGGGACTGAACGAATGATCTTTAATATCGACTCTGCCATTAAACACTCTTATTCAAACGATGATACATGTTTCAGTATCGATGTTATCGATGAAATCTTAAAAGATTTCGATGCTCTTCTAGATAAAGGAAGTAAAATCCTCCATTCTATCGAAGGAACCATTCTCGAAGAAGAAATCTTTTCTGAATTCAATAAATTTATAGCAATGGTTGCAAATGAAAACTATGACTCTGAGTCTGATGAAGAAGAACTAAAAATTGAGAAAATCACCATCAACATAGATTATAAAATTAAGACATCTCTTAAAGAACCTCCGGATCTCGAACTCAAACCTCTTCCTGATAACTTAGAATATGTATTTTTGGAATAACCCTCTTTTCTTCCTGTAATCATATCATCTCAACTCTCTGCTCAAAACAAAAGCAAACTTATATCTATCCTTAAAAAACATAAAGAAGCATTTTCCTAGAAAACAACAGACATTCCTGGTATCTGCCCATCATTCTATAAACACAAGATACAACTTTTGGATGACAATAAGCCAGTTGTCCAAAAACAGAGAAGGTTAAATCCAAACATGCAAGAAGTTGTTAAGAAATAAATCATGAAACTCTTGGATATCGGTATTATTCATCCAATTGCCGATAGTCCTTGGGTTAGTTCTATTTACTATGTACCAAAGAAAGGCGGTATTACAGTAGTCACAAATGAAAATGATGAACTTGTCCCAACAAGAACCGTTACGGGTTGGCGAGTATGCATTGATTATCATAAACTCAATGAAGCAACCGCAAAAGATCATTTCCCTTTGCCGTTTATGGATCAAATGTTGGAAAGACTCGCAGGAAATAAATATTTCTATTTCCTTGATGGTTTTTCCGGATATTTCTAAATTCCTATAGATCATATAGACCAAGAAAAAACAATGTTCACATGTCCCTTCGGTACATACGCTTATAGGCGAATGCCTTTCAGATTATGTAATGCTCTAGCTACTTTTCAAAGGTGCATGTTGGCAATCTTTCACGATATGATTGAAGAATCAGTCGAAATATTCATGGACGATTTCTCCGTCTTTGGAAAATCTTTTGGCAAATGCCTAAACAACCTCGATAAAATGCTCCAACATTGTAAAGATGCTTATCTTGTCCTTAATTAGGAAAAATGCCATTTCATGGTCAAAGAAGAAATTGTGCTTGGACACAAGGTGTCTGGCGCAGGACTTGAAGTCGACAAAGCAAAGATCAACGTAATCTCAAAACTTCCACCCCTACCAATATCAAAGGTGTTAGAAGCTTTCTAGGACATGCCTGTTTTTACCGACGATTCATAAAATATTTCTCGAAAATTGCCTGACCTCTAACTAAGCTGCTTGAAAAAGATACCCCGTTCGAATTCGATGATGAATGTCAAAAAGCATTCGAATTATTAAAAGAGAAACTCACATGTGCTCCTGTGATCGTAAGCACAAACTGGAATCTTCCGTTTGAACTTATGTGTGATGCAAGTGATTTCGTAGTTGGAGATGTCTTAGGTTAAAAAGATGATAAAAACTTTCACCCAATCTATTTTGCAAGCAAAACTCTCAACCCAACTCAACAAAAATACACCATAACCGAGAAAGATTTATGGCTGTAGTTTTTGCATTCGACAAATTTAGATCTTATCTTATATTATCAAAAACTATTGTTCACACTGATCACTCATCTCTTAAACATCTGTTTAAAAAACAAGACGCAAAACCCCATCTTATTCGATAGATTCTACTCCTACAAGAATTCAATATAGAAATCAAAGATAAAAAAAGGTACATAAAATGTTGCCGCCAACCACTTATCCAGAATTAAAAAAGAAGAAACAAGCAATGACAGTGAAATTGACGACAAATTTCCTAGAGAAACCCTTATGGAAATTAATACGAGAGATGAACCATGGTTCGCAGACTTTGCAAACTATTTGGTAGGTGATATTATACCAAAAGGAATGACATACCAATAAAAGAACAAATTCTTCTCTGACCTCAAACACTATTTTTGGGAAGAACCCTATCTTTTCAAGTATGTTTTGACGGTATGATTAGACGATGTGTCTATGGACCAGAAACTGGTACCATTTTAGATCAATGTCACCACGGACCAACCGGTGGGCATTATGGACCAAACGTAACCGCTAAAAAGGTCCTAGATTTAGAATTTTACTGGCCAACAATCATAAAAGAAGCTCATACTCTAGTTCGCCTTTGCAAATCATGCCAAAAGATGGGAAATATATCAAAACGTAATGAGATGCCCTTAACCAACATTCAAGTATGTGAAATTTTTAATGTATGGGGTATTGACTTTATGGGACCATTTCCAAAATCACATAAGTTTGAATATATTCTTGTCGTTGACGATTACGTATCTAAATGGGCCGAAGCTCAAGCTTTACCAACAAATGATGCCCGAGTGGTTATTACTTTCTTGAAGAAACTATTCTGCCGTTTCGGAATGTCCAAAGCTCTAATAAGCGACCGGGGTACTCACTTCTGTAACAAGATAATGGAAAAGACTATGAAGAGATATGGAGTTAGTCATCGTTTCTCTACATCATACCACCCTCAAACAAGTGGTCAAGTTGAAAACACAAACAGAGCTCTTACAAAAATTATTGAAAAGCCTGTTAAAGACAATCCTGCTATTTGGTTAAGAAAACTTGATGAGGCTCTGTGGGCTTTTCGCACTGCTTACAAAATACCAAGCGGTACAACACCGTACAAACTCATATATGGAAAAAATTGTCACCTACCATTTGAAATCGAACACCGTGCATACTGGGCCCTGAAGAACTGTAACCCTGATCTCATCACTGCTGGAGAAAAATGAATGTTTCAGCTACACGAATTAGATAAACTTAGACATCAAGCCTATGAAAACTCTCGGCAGTACAAGGCAAGAACCAAAGTCTGGCACAATAAAAAACTAAGAATGAGAAAAGAATTCAAACATGGAAACAAGGTTCTACTTTTTCACTCAAAGTATAAATTCAAACAACCGAAACTCAGATCTCGCTGGTTAGGACCATACGTAGTGAAACATCAATATCCGTCCGGATATGTTGAACTATATGGAAAAGATGAAAAAACATTTACTGTTAATGGCCATCTACTCAAACCATATCATGAAGAAGAAGAATATAATGACCAAAGGGAAGCAGTCACTCCCTTCTTTCCCAAAGAATCAACTCCAGAAGCAAGAGTCTAGCTAACGACTCTCTTAAAAATTAAGCGCTTCTCGGGAGGCAACCCTTGCTTTACTTAAGTGTGGAGGAGTCCCTCCTCCATACAACTCCACTCGTATCCTTTATTTATTTTTTCTAAAAAAAACAAAATTCTCACACATTTTATCAACTCATTCTTACACACTTCTCTCATCTCACACACAATCCTTTTCCCATATGATGTTCTAAACCTTCCCAACTTTTTCCTAAGCCATAAAATTCCATAAAAACCATACCTTTTGAAGTTTCAAGATCAAACAACTAAGAACAAAGAAGAATATCATCTTAGTTTATTGAAATAATAAAGTTTCTTATTGAATCAAGTTATGTTATGAACTACATAGCCATGAGAGGCTAATTCTCTCATGACTACTCGGTAAAGTTATGATAATGAATAAGTGTTTGGTATGATCGTGATCTCATTAGTCTCAAGCTTATGTTGCAACCCTTTTATGTCTTATCTTGTCGGTTTTGCTTATCAACTTAGACTATATAATCATATCGGTATAGGTCGAAAGACCCGTTATGATCTATATGGTTTTAAAGATTTTTCTATGATCTTTATCGTCTGTGTCGAGAAATCCACTTTCGTAAATTGATAAACAAAATAAGCCTTGATATAATAAGTAACTGGATCATTTGAGTGACACATTTGGTTTAGTCATCTAAATATAAGTCTTAAGTTAATTAATTTAATTTGTGAAAACGTTTTCTGACGAGAAATCCTTTTTATAAGTTAAGGTTCCATCTTGGAGGTCTTAATCATTGCCACTACTTATAAATTATTCTCAACTATCAGAGTAGTCATACTTATTATCACTGGGTAAAACAAAAGTTATTTTCAAAATTATTAAAGTCTATTTTCCTTTCGGTTATTTGAACACTACTCAAATCCCTGTGGACGACTTGGTCTTACCTAAAAAGATTATACTACATACGTGGGTTATACTTTTAGCCGTGTGTTTCCCTATAATAAAATTGGTATTTTCATCATTATAAATTTAAAGCTGTTGAAACACATCAAATGGTAAGGTATATAGCTAGGAAACTGCTACGTATGGTAGAATCTGGGATGACGATGAAGTTCACAACTTCAGTTCTGTTGAAACCGAATTCCCAGCTATAGTTTTGATGACACGTTTACGTCTCAGGCAGCACTCTCGTGTGAACCGATGGTAAGTCCTCTTAACAACAATGAAATTGACTTTAGAATATCGTTTGACAAATCCGACGATGAAGATTACACAGTAATTTTTGACAAAAACTCATTTTCTTATAAAATAATTTCTGTTGACAATTTGAAAACGGATTCGGAAAATGATAATGATAAATTCAATATGCCGTCGTTTCTGTTACCCGAGCTTATGGTTAGTTGTTTTGATGATTTAGACTATCTTAAAGATTTTGAGAATGAATTTTCTGCCATTGTTTACAATGATGCTTTAACGTCTAAATCAGATTTCTTAACTGAACCTACTATGTGTCCTCAACATGTCGATGAATTTTTGAAAGATGAAACATCATTTTCTGAATATGATGAAGAGGAACAAAACATTTTATACTTTAATGATCTATTTCCTTTTAACGTAATTTATCTCGATGATTCAAAGTCGAATAAGGACAATGATGATAAGCCTTCGGGGGATGTATCTATCATACCGTTACCTGACGAGATAAATATTGATGTTGGTGCCTATGCACAAGGGTCAAATAAGCTTTTGAAAACAAGTCATGATACATCAGGAAAAATTTTCAAAACTAAAATGTTTATCATGGAATTAAATGTTGATATCATGACTTGGAATTATATTCACAAAGGGAAGCCATTAATTTTCATAATTAAAAATCTATATGTGCCGTTTGGCATTCCTTTCGACCTCAAGCGGTTTTATAAGGATGGTGTTTAAACAAGGAAGTTGCGGAGGCCAAGGTACGTTTTCTTTACTTTGTTAAATTTAGGGAAAATTGGTCTCTAAGAACGGATATGACGTATTAGGTAAATACCTATACGGCGTATCCGCCGTTTTTAACTTGAGTTGACCAAGTCAACGATTTTGTTCAATACGGCGTATTGAACAAACCTCTATACGGCGTATCGAGTGTGGGTATAAAAACCCAACTGAGACGTCGGATAAACTTTTACACACACTTTTCACAGTCTCTCTCGATTTTAACCGCGATCAAAAGTTTCGGAGACCAATTTACTTGTTTGTCTTTCTTTCTCACAATCCTAATCACAAGGTAAACGACCTCGAATCTTGTTCTTTTCATGTTTTTGATTAGATCTAAAGTTAACATTAGGGTTTAGATTATGATAATTTCCATAGAATGCCTAGCTTTCATCCTCTTTGTCCTAGCATTAGATTGAGATAATTGTTGTTTTAAGTTTATGGGTCAAACAGGTAGAATTGGGAAACCCCTTTTTGTTTTTAACTACAGAAGCAATACGGCGTATCCACTAAAATGGATACGGCGTATTGACTAAAATTCACCTAAATTGTAAAACCTAATACGACATATTCAGTACCTTGAATACGGTGTATAGACCTAAAGCAAAACCTATACGCCATATTGATTTATCTCTATACGGCATATTAACCACGTATCTCTTAATACTCTGTATCCATTCCCTATACGGAGTATTCCTATCAAAAATGTATACGGCGTATCTACATCAGAATACGCTGTATCTGACCTTAAAATAGAATGATAAATCATTATAATCTTCATACTGATTTCGCTAAATTTACAGATATGGCTCTTCCACCAAGAGATCAGAGACATCAATATCTTAGGTTTAAGGGTTTGGAGTATACAGATGCGGATATTACAGATTTTAAGGATATATTGGGTAGGATTTATGGTAGAGGGATACACCGGGTGTTGGTTTTGGATTTTAAGAGCTTACTGGTTGTGATGGTTGAGGGGTTGACTAGTAGGATGCTTATGGAGCATAGGGACGATCAGGGGCAGAGTGTGTTCACCAGCCGTGCTTGGAGGAGGTTATTTGAGGTGCGAGGCCCACTTGTCTTTGAGCTCATTATGGAGTTCTTTAGATACGTTTAAGTTCAGTGAGGCGCTTGTTGATATCGATGCTTTGGGTACGCTTTAGTTCCAGTTGGGTAGGGCTAAGCGTCGCATGAGCTGGAGGCAGTTCATTTTGGCTTTGGGATTACATACAACATAGGAGATGGAGACTGCTAGATTTGGTTTATATTGGGCAGAGATTGCTAGGCAGATCTTTGACAAGGGATATCTGAGTGCTTATTGGAGGGGGATTTCTTTTGAGGGGGATTTTTTAGGCGCACCCCCTTCCTACACTCACATTAGAGATTTGATGCTTAGGTTGTGCTATAGGTTAATTGCATGTAGCATTGCTGGTAGGAGTCAGGCACCTGAAAAGGTGACCGTGACTGATTTGTTTTACTTAAGGGGGATGGATGTTGGTTCAGTCAACATCCCTTATCTTTTGGCTAGGTATTTGAGGATGTTTGCTTCGGGGAGGAAGCGCGGGGCGATGATATCGAGAGGACAGTTTGTTGCTCATCTGGCTGAGCATTTTGGACTACTTACTAAGGAAAGACTCTAGGGATTGACGGTGATAGTCTGAGACCTCCTGATGATTGATATGACTGAGTTGGTACGGCTGCAGATTTGTGAGGAGCTTGATGATACTTAGGCTTGGGTAGCCCCGAGACCAGAGAGGCAGCATGTTGCTGTGGCTGGTACCCCTGAGGTCATTGAGGATGCTCATATAGTTGATGTGGGTGCTCTGGCTGTTCCAGCACTCGTATAGGCACCTCAGCCACCACCTGCAGCTGGACCAGCTAGGACTATGACATAGAGGATAGGTAGGTTAGAGGAGGATGTCCATGGTTTGCGAGGGGCATTAGGGGAGCAAAGAGAGGTATTAGACAGTATGGCCCGTGATTTCTCTCAATTCACTACATGGACGGTCACTAGACTTTCATGGATGATTGATCAGGCTGGGGTCAGGTACACGAGCTATTCAGATTATCAGATCCCATACCAGAGGCGTACCAGGCGTAGGACTGATGACGCCAACACCTCAGCACCCCAGCAGCCAGACCCTTGACTTCTATATCCCTTACTTTTTGTCGCTATATTTTGTACATTTATATTATTCATATCATGATGTACCTAAACTTAATACATGTTATCCTTTGATGTATATATATTATGATGTGATGTTTTGATTTATTTATGTATGATAGAATCAAGTCTGGTAGTAAGTTCAGCAAATTAGCTCGTTGATGTAATACGGACTCAAGAATCAAACCCAATTAGAGATTGAAAACGCGAGAAAAGAAAGATGGATGGTAACAAGAGCAGAGTGACGGAAGCTGAAGAAAAAGTCTAACTTAAAGACTAGCTGAAAGAAAAGTGCTTCCCGGGAGACAACCCGAATTGTTTTTATTTATTTTTATCGAGTCTGTCTTCCCAGACATCAATACGGCATATCCGTTCCATACCATACGGAGTATTGAATGTCTGGATGTTATCAGTCTTTTATTTTTCTAGCATTTAAAACTTTATTGTCAGATCTGTCTATACGACGTATTCATGCACATGATATGGCATATTTGGCAGACTGACTCGTATTGATACTTTTTACAGGTCTTTCTATACGGCGTATCATAGTTTTTTGATACGGCGTATTGACTTCCTGTAAAGTTTATTATTTTTATTATTTATTAACCGTAGGATACCCGAGATAGGATTTTGCATGTTTTTCTAATATTTTGCACAGGACCTCGCTAGAAAAGAAATCGACAAAGTTGGTGAAATATCGATCATTTGGAATCTTATGTGTGTTGTAGTCATGTTGGCATCCAGACGCATTTACAACACACATTCTTGCTCATAAACTCAACTTGGAGAATCTACCGAGCAAAACATGAGGGGAGTTTCTCGTTCTAATTTTTTTAAATTCCTATTTTTTATGTTTTATCTATACAATGAGGACGTTGTATAATTTAAGTGGGGGATGGGAATTAGAAAGTTACTTGTCCTATTTTTCACATTAAAATGCTTAAATTATGCTCAAATTTAAAAAAATTCAAGCATACTTTTTGTAAAATTAATAGTTACATAACCTGCACACATAGCCCTTATTAGATATTGTGAGGATTCAGCCTCATCCATTTCCAAATGTTTACCCAAATCCCACAAAAATATGAGTGTGCCGGTGATGTTGTAGACTTTAGAACTTGGCTTCGTATATCTATTCGAGACCACAATAATGAGTACTATGGATTTAGATGGAGTAACTTGTTTAAATTGGTAAATTTCTAGGATTACACCCAAAAAGCCTATATATGTTGTTTTATTAACTAACTACACTGGTTAGTTAACCCCCATATAAACCCTTTGTTTACTCTCATTTTAAGAGTAAGATACCCCTAGAAAAACCTGTAGAGCCAATCCTTTAGGGTAACACCAACTATTTGTTTCATTACACCTTAGCCTACCCTGTTAGATTAAGTCCATTTATCAGTTGCTAGTTGCTTAAAGTGTAAAGTATGTATTTCCTATGTCTTGTGTCATTTTATATCTTTGGTATGGTTGGGAAAATTTGCACATTGCAATGGAAATGTAAAAAGTAGTCAAAACTCATGTATTTTTACTACCATCACAATTATTGGTACGTCCGAAGAATGAAAAATCATGGAAGAAATTATCCGGAGTAATTATTATCGTGAGGATGGTAAAATTACACCGAGATTTGTAGTATGGTTTGTTAAAAAAAATCAAAAAAATTAGAAAATTGCAACAAAAAAGAAGAGGAAAGTTTGAAGATAGTCGGTTCGTTAAAGCTTAAACCGATGGAATTATTTGAAGGATCGATTATTCGTTGATGGATGGTTATAAATCAACGATGTAAAGTTTTGTATAAAGTGGTAGATATCGCCACTTGTCTTTGTAAAAGTATGTAAAGTATGCGATGATTGGGAGTTGACCGTTACGGGAACGCCAACTTAGGTTGTTGTTTTTGATCTATAATCAAGACGTTTGTGTAAATATTTATGAGTCTTTATCATGGAAACAGTCGGGAAAAAGTATCTAGCAACTTGTACCTTATCTGTTTGGACTTAATCTATTTGTTTCGTAAATTTTTATTTAACAACAATTTATTTCCCTTTCCTAATCATTAACCTTAGGTTTTACTCGAATGAGGTTGTGATCGAGTCATACATGTCTATTCCGTTGTTACGGCCATGTATGTGTGATTCAGCTGCCTTATTGGTTTATTACTTTTGGTGAAAGTTAGAAGATCCATACCATATATCATTCTTCATCCTAACCCTTGGTTAAACTCGAATGAAGATGTGATCGAACACGCATGTCTATTCCGTTGCTAAGGCCATGTATGTGTGATTCAGTTGCCTTGTTGGTGTGGTACTTTTGGTGAAAGATTGTTAGAATGATCAACCCTAAGCCTTATTATAAAAACCCAATTTGCCTTTATAAACTTGTTACTCCTTAGCTCTAGTGGTGGAGATGTGTATCCTTGCCAAGCTTATGATAGAATACTCGTCACGACCGAGCAATTGAGCGAATTAGTTACATGTTACCACATAGATTAGTTGAGTGATTTGAGTGTTTTCATCTTTCTATTTCGTGAGGTGTTTGGTTGTGTACTTGTAATTGATCAAATAAATGCTTAACGTGAAAAAATATCCTTAGGGATACATTTTTATAAACTTCTAAAGGCTACTTGAGGACAAGTAGGATTCAAGCGAGGGGATATTTGATGACATCAAATAACTTTACTTTTATAGCATCATTTATCCCATGTAAATAATCCATTTTGAATAATTATTGCAAGAATTGTTACTTAATCGATTGTATACGAGAATTGCAGTAATTATGGAGTACTTGGTGAAGATTAGCAAAAAGGCACGCATTCTGGAGCTTAAACGAAGACATTTGAAGATTACTGTTCTGATATCCTATACGCCATATCCATCAAGGAAGATACAGCGTATCTGTGCCTGCACTTTACAAGAAACCACAAAGATTCAAAGATCAATACGTCGTATCCAGAAGACTTCTATACGCCGTATTCAATATAAAGTAATAAAATATTCTAGAAGATATCGAACGTGGTCCCTACTTCATGAAACCCCTAATACGCCGTATCCATCTCACTCGATACGCCGTATCGACCAAATTCCAGACCCTATAATTAGAAAACCTAAAAACGGTTTTCAGTGTGCTTGATCATATTTTCGACACCTTAACCACAAAAGTTAATTTTCAGAAGACAAGAAGAGCAGAAGAGGTCAAGCAAAGCTACTAATTCCGTAGGAAACACTTTGTAATCTCCTATACTCTAGTAATTGTTTGATTTTTGGTATCATTCGTTTAACTCGATTAGTTTACCTTGGTTGAATTATTACTCTTGTATTGATTATGATGTTTGAGGGCTAATACCCTTGGGTATTAGCCATTATTATGAAGATTTGAATGTTTGGTTTGTTTATCTCGAATGCTTAAATTATCATTAATTTCTTGTTTATGTTTATCAATTCATACTTGTTTACGTGTTTTTGTATGAGACCTATCATTCAACTAGATCTAGTGATACCGACCACGTTAGCTAGATGCCAGGATGGCTCTCCGTATAGTGATTTATATATCTAGACCAATAGGATCACATATAATAACATATCTTCGCCTTTAGATTAGTGAGCTTAGTTGGATCGGTAGGTGACCTTTGGGATCAACGAGTACGTTCTTAATCAATTGGTAAAGACTTGGCCAGTGGACTACTAGTATATAAATTGCCATTAAGCAGTCTCTATGAGCTAGAGTTTAACAAGATCACCATTGCTTTAACCCCTAAGATAGATTATAATCAGCAAATAGGATGCTTTATATGGATGCGTTTAATTGTGACATAATTCTACGTGTCTAGGTCTTAGGAAGAAGTAACCCATAAGTCTTAAGAATGATATGCCGCCTCGAGATAAGTATTCATTGTACTTAATAAACAAACCAACGTTTTAATTGTATTAATCATGGTTAATATAGTTTTCTTATATTTGGCTAGACCGCTCTTCTATCTTTTGTCTGCTGATTACGTGTGTTGTTGTGTATTAAGTTGATCTAAGTTACCACAAACCTGTACCAGTCTCTCAGGCTGAAAACCCCATTTTTATCCGTTAGAATTAAGACTAACGTAGGTTTAGCATAGGTTTAACATAGAATAGAATTAAGATAGTTTAAATTAACTTAGTTTAGTTAACCAAAATATTGATAAAATAAAAGATTAGTTCTCGCTCTTAGTGATCGACCCCCTACTTACCACGAAACTCCATCTGATCGGGTACACTGCCCATTAAAGTGTTGTTTTAGGTAAAGTCGGAAAAATATAAATTTAAAACTTAAATACTCATAAATAACACCTACACGACAGCACATCACGATGCTTTAAAGTTGAATTGATATTATAAGTAATCTAACCATGTACGATGCATGTTTTTTGAGACGTTTCACGAGTCAAATTCATTATATTTTTGACGAGTTCATGTGATTTTTATGTTTAGTTTACAAGGGTGGAAAATCTCCGATTCCTCGCAAGGATCCCCGATCCCTGTTGTGGACGGGGATGGGGAGGTAAAGCATTTCCCCGATGGGGATGAGGATTGGGAGTGAAAAATGGGGATGGGGATGGGAAATACGATCCCGAAATTCTCCGCCCCGTTGCTATCCCTAATGTCAAGTAATAATATGCTATTGTTCTTTTCTTTCTTTTTCATGGAGATAAAAGATTATAAAATGCAACATATGATGCTTTTTTCTTTTAAGCATACAACATATGGTGCTCATTTACTTAGATGCTAAGTATTTTTATACGTTTGAAAAACAAAGAACTTAGAGGTCTAAAACATCATTATGTTTACATAAAAGATAGTGGGACATACACAATATTTATGCATGACAAAAAAACCTTATCCCATCCGATATTAGCCGGCGTCCATCCATCTTCCGTCATTCTATATCACTACGTGTAAACTAATAGTAACTAACACAATACATATAAAATTGTTCATGTGTGTACGTGAATAACTACATGTGCTCATTTCAACTCGATTATTAGTTTATTACTCTATTAATACGGATCTAATGAAGAAAACATAAATTTTTGTTAGAATTATGTATAACAACACATTTGAGATGCATTGACGTAAATGAAATGTATTTCTAGCTATTGATATAAATGCGTCTCAGTTAATTTCTAAGGTAATTTTGAATTAAAATCGATGCAAAACAATATTAAAAAAACAATAAAAGGTAAGTAACGATTACAATTGTATCAAATAATATAACTCCTAGTAGATCTTTTATAATAGGTGATCCAAACACACATAAAAAGCTTTAAGTATACATCGACATGTTTCCTTCTTTCTTAGCTCCGAGTTCTAGTTTAACTATAAAAATCAGAATACGACTCTTAAACAAATAGTAAACATTTAGTTGGTAAATGTTATATAATAAATAAATAAATATACATCCAATTCAATGAAAGAGTTCAACAATATGTTTTTAAGTTATAATCTGACCGAATTAAAATAAACTAATAAATTTTTTGTGCTTTAGAGCTTTTGTTTGAGAAAGGAAAAAAAAATAAGAAGAGAAAATGATGATGATTTTTTGTGGAACAAATCTTCTCTCATATTTGGTAGAGAAAAGGAAAAAAATCAGTTTGATCTAAAACATAATACGACAAACGGTACGTCTATCATTAACTTTAATATTTTATTATGTCGTTTTGTTGAAGCTTGTACCATGTATTCTTAATTCATTGTTTTCCTAAAAATGTTTTAGTCGCACCATTGAACAACTTGTGCAACACAAAAGACTAAAACGATAACGTATTATGTAAAACACAATTAAGTATAAAAGATTATGAAAGTAGCCCGGGCGGGTTAGACAACTAGTACTTTGAATAAAGACGGATATATACACATCTTTTCCTAAAAGATTTGAAAACAATAAGCTAAGGATATACACATAATTTAAACAAGTTTGTTGGTGCAACATTGACTAAGATGTTATTTATGTTTTGACGATGACAAATAGATGTTCGCAACACTTAAAATAACAAACGATAGCTAAAATCCGGTAAACCGGAACTGTGCTCCTGGCGCGGTAGTCACGCGTCAGCGTGTGAGGTAGCACGCCAATGGTTGTCCCGTTTTTATGGATTTTGCATTGTCAGTTTTCCTCTTACCTAACACATGTGAAAACTTCAATAAAGGTATGTACATGATACTTGAGCATTTGGAAACACTCCAAATGAGGTTTAGACTTAGAGAGGAGCAAAAATAAGTCCTCTCATTTTGCAACAAGACGCTAACTCAAATTTTTTTATCAAACGCCTCTAGCCAATGCCAAAACTTCTTTCTAAACCTAGTATGCATATACTTTTAACATACCATCAAATGAAAGTATTATTTTGACCTTAATCCGGATTTACGTTGTTCCTAATCACGTAACGAGTTTTACTCCCTTATTGGTCAAACTAAGTCAAAGGTCACTTTGCGTAAACGCATCCTTTCCTGTTATGGGATATGCTCTACTTGAGATGCAAATAACTTAGCTTGTTTGCATCGAGATGGTTAGTGATCAAATCCATTGTTGATAATCATGGATTAAAGTCTTAATGACTATTTGAGTTTGTGGTAATTAAAGGTTAATCTTACTTTGATCTGTCCCACCTTTACTATATAAATGTTTTACAAACTCTCACATGTATTCCTCACACATCACCTACACAATACTCTCCTCTAAACATTCTCATAATCATTTGTTAATCCCTTTTACCCAACAAATGATTATTCACACCTTACACACACTCTAAACACTCCTTCCCTAATGCATTCCCTAATCATCATTGCCTAACTCTTTTCTCTCTTAATGGCAATATGATTAAACCCATATAATCAATCCTTTGATTATCATCTTCATCAATTAAACCTTCCTCACTTAAACCTCCTTAAGCTTATCCTTCACATGACAACTCACATTTCCTTACACAATATACATTCTTTGTACTTGTTGTACTTCTTGTCTCCCAACATTTCAACATAGGTTCATATCCATCACATCTCAACATTCTCTATCACACTATCCGTATTCATTATCTTGTTCATCTCAACACACACACATACATATCCATTTGAATTTGAATTTCACACACGCACTCAAAGCTTTCTTCCTACACTTCTCCTCACACACTTATACTTTTAAAATTCAAATTCTTCATACACTTCACCCAAACTTCTCCTATACACTTCTACCCTTCCCAACATTTAAATTTTGAATTTTAAATTTTAGGCTCCCTTCTATCACATCACCATCACATCCATTACAACTAATATCCAACTCACTCCAACTCACTTCCAACTCACCCTTACCCTTATCCTAAGAATTTAAATTTGAAATTTTAATTCAAATCCAAAGGCCCATTTCCATCACATCAACGCTAACGCACACTCTCCTCATCTTTATCTGACATGTCTAATTATTTGAATTTGAAATTTAAATTATCCCTCCAACATCCATACTTTCTCTCCAAGCAAAGAAATATTCTTTTGGCATATTCTTTCTATCCTAACTATGTCAACTCATCTACTTAACCATGGTTAGTTTTTAACTAAGCCATTTACCTTTGAGGAATACCCAAACATACCCTTTGTCCAATGGTTCTTTTCTATCTCCTTGAAATTGGACAAACATCCCCAAAACACTTTTTATTACTACACAAACATTTTTATGAAATGGCTATTTGAGTTTGTTGACCTTGAGTGTAATAATAACAAAACGGTTAAAGCGTGAAGTACAATTGGGTTTTAGCAAGAACAGATATTTAAAACGCCAAAAACCCAAAAACCCGAGATGGGTTTCTGGAGCACTGGCCACGCGCTAGCGCGTGGAGTAGCGCGCCAGTGGATAATGAATAGTAACATCACTTTTTGGTTCTTGGCCTATAAATACCCCTCTTGCCTCTTGTATTCCTCACCTCTTGCCATTATTTCTTTCCTCTCTTTTCTCTTCTCCTGTCCTCTAAGTATAACACCTCTTGTGTTCTTAATCTTCTCATCTATCATATATTGAAGAACACATCTTCGCAAGACAGATACACAAATACCTAATCTACACTTGTGTGTTATTAGTCGAGGGTCTTCTTTCTCATACCCTTTCTTTTAAAATCAAGTCTCTAGGATAGATTAGGACTTGATTTAAACAATTAACTTTTTATTTAATTTGGTTGTAAGGGAACTCTTGTATCTGTAACATTTCTCAATTTCAAGTCATTTTACGACATCTATTATTCGTCACTATTTATTTTGGTCCAATGCGCGTTTACTTTTAAATTAACTTTTAAGCTAAATCGCGTAGACTAGAAATAATCATTTAATGTAAACGGTCATCAAATAAATTAAGGTTTACGTCAACCAAGTAATATATAATTATTAAGAAGATAATTATTAACTTTGCCTGTTTTATTTTATTGGTCACGTAAAAGGGTTTATGTTTCGCGATAAAATACATTCGGACGCACCCCGGAAATACCTAGACTTACCTAGACTCAAACCAATACCCACTTTTAAAACCTTAACACAAAAATTAAGTAAATTTTGTGTACATAACCCACTAGGGCCGGATATACACACAAACACATCTAGAAATCCTCTTTTTGATCCCTAATGTCATGACATCAAATGAAACTTATTTTTAACGTCCATTTAAGGTCATTTTCTATATCTTGATTTTTGTACTTTGACGTAGCACCCCATTGTTATCATTTCGCTGCTACCTGATTTTGGGGGTGTTACAGATGGTACCAGAGCCAAGGTTATAGGGAACCGGGTCATTTTTCAACACCCAGTTTATAACCACAAAGTTTAAAGATTTTCTTTTCTTTCATTTTTAAAAATGCAGAATACTTCATCGCTTATCTAATATCCACGCGCGCGTATTTCCTGATCCTTACTTACTTTTCCGATTGTCATTATTGCATTATATATAATCTTAGATATATAATACTGTTTAAATTCGAATCTCTTAGTCTATTTTTGACATATCAATATCTATTTTCTATCGATCAATTATATAAATGTCGACTATCCTAATTAATTATGAATCAAGGCTTAGACTTTATCCCTTAGGAATTCTCGCTTAAATATTTATGTATGTACTTCCGCTTAAATTTCTGTTGTACTTTCGCTTCAATTTCTGTTGTACTGAATGATTTCAAGTATCTATCAAATTAACATATTATGAAAACGTCAATTCTACTTTAACTCTCTATAAGTTTTTATACAAATCACTCACACAATTATTAGGAAATTATAACACAATTTATGACAAAAATGAGCATCGTTCGTTAGCCCTCAAATATACATAGCTGTCAAACTATGTATAACTTCAGGAAGGACCATGCCCATGCAGGAGTAGTCACGCTTAAAAAACTTGCTGTCAAAGAAACAATTTTCTATTTGGCATCAAGTTTTATCGGTGAGTATTCATTAAAACGCGTTTACCTTTCTTGAAATGAATCAGTATAACCGTGCAACTAATCGACCTTTCACTCCACATTACTATATAAAGTCGACATCAAAATTAAATGTGTGACAATGACACCGTTAAGCTGAAGGGAAACAAATAAGCCACTAGGAGCGAGCCCTTGGTCGCAACAATAAAATATTAAAAAAACCAAATCACAAATCTTGAAAACCCAAGTTAAAGCAATTTAGAAGGGAAATGCAAACGAGTTACCAAGCGTGGTAACGAAATTATCGAAAGCTATAAAAGTAACAAACGATTTATTTTGCCTCAACATTCATTTAATATAAACTTAGAAATAAGATTACATAGAACATAAAGGAAATCAAGTTTTTATTATAAACACTCCCTAATATCTATTCCTTCCAAAAGAGATCACTACGCCGATTGCAAGAACAATGAGGATCGGAGAAATTGCTAGAATAAAGGCCAAAATACTGAAATCACTTCTTCGTATGGGTAGTGGCATGATAAATAGCCGAGTGCTATCGCGGTCGCCATCGCCAAAGAGCGTGATGTATGTGCAACATTTTTGGGAAGGATTGGATAAGAGAAAATGTAGTGAAAGATGTAAGTGTTTATGGAGAATGGAGGAAACATAATTTGTATAAAAAGGGGGGAAAGTAACCGTTGGGGGTTACTGTTCACCGACCGTTGGGACACTGTTCAAATAATAATAATAATAATAATAATAATAATAATAATAATAATAATAATAATAATAATAGTAAAAAAGTATCTACACCTCTTCATCAACATCATTCTGGAAGAAATATCCACATTCTTTTGTGTGTGTGATAACGTACTTTCCTAAAGTGCGCAACTTGAGCCTCGTGAGGACTAGGCTCTTTTAACGGAGGAGACTGTAAAATTCCGGATTTCATAGTCATTACGACGTCAATTATTTTACTAATTATCATTTTTTTTCGTACGCAATTTATTTTATTTTTAATAATTAAGTTTTTAAATCGGTAAGCTATAACAGTCTAACTATTATGCGTAATCGAACACCAAACGAATTAAAGTTTTCGTCAAACAAGCAATATATTTTTTTACAAAAGTAATAATTAACTTTTTTATTTTACCTTTATTGGTTGGGTAAAACCTTTACGTTTCGCAATAAAATACATTTAGGCATACCCGGAAGCACCAAAACTTTTCTACGCTTCAACAAATACCCACTTTTATACCCAATACTCAAAAATCACAAAAATATATCATTCATATGCATGTATAACCAGATATATAGAGATGGATACAAAAATATCTAGTTTAAAAATACCACTCCTTATTTTTATGTGATTAATGTCTCATTTAGGGAACCGACAACCCTTTTGTCTCACATGTTTTGATCAAAGGCCAGACCATCGGACTTCCTTAAGACCCTCATGTGTCTATTGGACTAGTTCTTGTGTATATGACTTGTACTAGTTGATAACATTACACTCTTATTTCACTTAGAATATCTAACAAATACTCTCTTTTCCTTTCCCTAGCTCACGGCTCAACAACCCCTCAATCATACAACCATATAAATTTTTCACCAATTATACAAGCATACACACACTACATATCTAAGGAGCCTACTAAGATGGTATGAATGTTAGTTAAGGTATTTTTAAGTAGGTTGAAAACAAAGAATGTGAAATTTGTGGGTCTTGAAAATTAAGGGTCAAATCTTGCAAGCTTGGTTTAAAAAATCTAACAAGGGTTGATTATATTTCTCACATATTACATCACATAAGGTTATCCTAAAACCCTTTATGTCTTTACATTTATCATTTTATGTGTATTTAGTTCTATTAGTGAATCACCTTTAGGATTAATTTTATACATTATGTAAAACAGATTTTACGCGATTATAATTTTGTACACCTATTCATGTGTTATGTGGTTGAATAAATTATGGACTAGAGACCCTAAGGATATAAGACATGTGATAATAAATGTTATAATGGACTAGTAACAAAGTGGTTAAACTAAAAAGTTATAAAAACTAGTTTTAAATATATTTTTCTAAAAATATTCAAAAGTTGCTG
Source organism: Tanacetum coccineum (assembly GCA_026074375.1). Classification (NCBI taxonomy): domain Eukaryota; kingdom Viridiplantae; phylum Streptophyta; class Magnoliopsida; order Asterales; family Asteraceae; genus Tanacetum; species Tanacetum coccineum. The sequence continues at coordinate 13,997 of BQNB010022411.1, read as the reverse complement.
TTTTATAATTCGGATACTTAAGCATTCATTTTTATTTTCTTTATAAAATATACATGTCATGACGATTCCAAAATGATAAGAAACTCGAAAAACCGATTTATAACGAAAAAGATACGACGATTTCAAGTTTACGTTAAATATATACTTTTATAAAACTATTTTTATAAAAAATACTATTCACCACAGAAACTTGAATTTTTAAAACATCATTAATATGATAAAACTTTTAAATACGAGATCGTACTCGAAAGAATCGCTAAAAACAGAGTTAAAACGAATAAGTTACGACATTTACGAGATTTACGATAACTAAATCTATAAAAAAAATATAACTGTTATGAACAGTAAAATCGCTATTCATCATAAAAACTCAAATTTTGAAAATGTTATATTTTGATAACTCGTCTTAATACGAAGGCGTGGGCGTAAGAAACGAAAGAAACGGACTTAAAACGAGAAAGTTACGCTAGTTTTACTAAAGTATACTTATAAACGTTTTTACTTTATAAACATGATTTCACTAAAACGATTAGATGGTGATGTAGCTATAAAGAATTATATGTGTATTGTTATTTAAAGAGACTTGTATTACTTATGGAGTTCCATAAGACCTCTTCTGGGTGGCGTATCGACGTGTGGTTACGATTTAAAGTGTCGCTCCTTCATAGTCACTACATCCCTCTTATTATGATAGCACGAACGATAGTGTGATTGAACTATAAGACCTATCAATATCTGTGTGAGAGAGAGAGAGTTTACGACCTATATTGGGATTAGGTTGCATTCTGATCGTATGACGAGAAGCTTTTCGCTTTGTGAATATTGTTGATTTACCATTCACTCAAGGTGAGTTCGTAGCCCATTTTTCTACTACTTGTTTTATTAAATACGGGGGATATTACATGCTTGATTTCTTTGGACACAAGTGTTTTCAAAACTGTATGCTATTTCCTGATTACATTATTGCCTAAGTTACCGTATTGCCATTTAAGTCCCCTTTTATCATGAACCGTTAAATACCTGTTGGGGTATACGCTAGTGTTATGGATAGATCTATCGGGACTGACCATCCCCGTCTGGGCTGTGGTTTCTAGTTGACCATTGACGCATTTAACATTTGAAGAAAATTCGTAGGATGTTTGGCAACATCTGTATTGAGAAAATTCGAAAGTGTTTTTTGTAACATATGTATCTGTGGTTGGGGCAAAACCTAGGAGTACTGTTTGATTACAGTTTATTACGTTAAGGTTCGGTGTCATGAGCTTAGGGCAATAATACATGTTGTTGGACTATTAAATGTGTTTCATAGTCTACTATTACTTAAATCTTGTGGTCCACGCTTTTTCGCTGTAAACCTATTGAATTCACTCAAACAATTTTGTTGACGTTTAGCATGTTTTAATCTTAGGTGCTGAGGTATAAGCTTGGATGGGAGCCGTGACGGATATCTATTAGAGGGATTCTGATTTCTTAAATTCAATGAAACTTTTGTCTTATAAAATCTTAATGTCTTTTTAATAAAACAACAGGACCTAACGTGAAAACTCTGATCTTTTGTAATGACATCGAATGAAACTTATTTTTAACGTCCATTTATGGTCGTTTTCTATATCTTGATTTTTGTACTTTGACGTAGCACCCCATTGTTATCATTCCGCTGCCACCTGATTTTGGGGGTGTTACAACAAATGACGTTTTGATTCCCTTGGTAAGGACTAGGACAGTAGACTACTAGTATATAAAGAACCGTTAAGTAGTAAGTTAGTAAAGTCTCGTTGAGCTAGGGTTTAATAAGATCACCATTATTAATCTCATAAGATAGATTAAAATTAGCAAATGCTTGCTTTATGCGGATGCGTTTAATTATGACAGAATTAGCGTGTCTAGGTTTTAGGAAAAAGTACCGCCTAAATCTTGGAATGATATGCCCCTCGAGATAAGTCAATCATTGCACTAGTAAACAAACTTGCATTTTAATTAGATTAATCATGGTTAATACAGTTTCCTTAAAATTGTCTTGACCGCTCTTCTATCTTCTGATTATCTGCTTACGTGTGTTATCGTGTCTAAATTAGGTTTAAGTTACCACCAAAACCCATGCCAGTCTCTTAGACTGAAAACCCCGCCCCCTTCATGTTAGAATTATGTTTAGCATAGGTTTTGACATAAAATAGATAGATTAAAACTAACATAAATAACTAAAATACTGGTAAACTTAGTAATTAACGCTCTCACTCTTAGTGATCGACACCCTACTTACCAACGAAGCTACAACTGATCGGGTACACTGCCCGTTAGTATTGTTTTTAGGTAATGTCGGCAAAATATACACGTAAAAGTTGATAATAAATAACACCTACGCACAACGACACATCAAATTTTTGGCGCCACTGTCGGGGAGTAAAGTTGTTTATTTTTTATTTTTATTAGTATTTTAGTTCTAACTTTTAATTAATCCAGATTTAGTGTAGTCTAATTAGTGTAAAATTTTTATTTTTTGAGTCTTATTGTCGGATCATCCATTTTACCTGTTTGTTTTTATTTTATTTGTGTGCTTGTGTGTTTATTTTATCTTTTTTGTTTTATTTTTGTTTTATGTACACTGTTCTGGTCGAACAATCGATACGGCGTATTCACCAGTTGAATACGTCATATCAACCTTTCTAAACCAATACAACGTATTCTATTCAAAAAGTTAATACAGCGTATTCTATCAATTGAATATGGTGTATCAACTGTCTGATATAGCAGCAGACTCTGAATTTTTGTATTTGGTTTCCGTCATTAATTTTTTTTATTTTCTTTCTCTGAGCATATCATACTGATTGTTTATCCTTTGTTTCAGTTAGTGCATGACAAGGAGTTCAACTAAGGAACTATTTACACCTTTCGAGAATCTGGAACAAGAATTTCGCTCATCTAGGAAGCTCTTCAAGACACCAAGTCTTGACGAATCGAGTTCACCTGAATTCGATCTATTTTCTAATCTAGAAGAACATTCCAAGGAAGATATTGTAGAAGCAATGGGGTAAACCATGGAAGAATACATGTGCAAAACCCGAGGTGAGTATGGGTTGGGTATTGCTAGGCCTAAAATCGATGACAAAGCTCACTTTGAACTAAAAGGCCAATTTCTCAAGGAACTACGTGACAACACTTTTAATGGATTGGATCATGAAGATGCAAATGAGCATATTGAGAAAGTGCTTGAGATTGTTGATTTATTCCATATTCCTGAAATAACTCAAGACTAAATAATGCTTCGAGCTTTCCCTGTGTCACTTACTAGAGCTGTGAGTCATTAGCTAAGGTATGAACCATTTGGTTTAACTATTACTTGGGAAGCCCTAAAGAAGAAATTTCTAAGCAAATACTGTCTACCTGCCCGAACTACTAAAAAAAGAGGAGATCAATAACTTTCAACAATAACCTGATGAAACACTTTACCAAGTCTGGGAAAGATTCAAAGAACTTTTGATGAGATGTCCTCAACACTACTTAACATATATGCAGGAGGTGATCTTGTTTTACAAAGGATTGGAGGTGCCTACTAGACAAATTCGTGATTCTAAGGGTGCCATACCAACTATGACAGCTGCCAATGCAATGGTAGCTATCCAAGAGATGGCCGAACATTCTAAAAAATGGCACGATAGAACGTCTACTATGACTAGAAGTACTGAAACTTTTGATGGATTAGCTGCTATCCAAGCTCAACTTAATAACCTTGGAAGGGAAATCAAGAAAGTAAATGAAAAAGTGTATGCTGCTCAAGTAGGTTGTGAACTATGCAAGGGACCTCATTATACAAAAGTTTGTCCACTCAAAGAAGAACGAAAAACACTTGAAGAAGAATATTACACTCAATTTGGTGTGTCATTCCCACAAGGAGGATAATATAAAGCAGCAGCTCTAGGATTCTACCAAAGAAACAATGGAAACCCTTCATATCAAGAGCGAAGACAAACAATGGAAGAATCACTAAGCAAATTTATGGCCGAATTTGTGAAAAGACATGAAGAGAACTCCAACTTAATCAAGGAAATTCGAGCTTCCATGGAAGCTGCTATCAGAAATCAAGGAGCCTCGATCAAGGCTTTGGAAATTCAAAACGGGCAAATGAGTAATGTTTTGCAAGAAAGGGGCTTTGGAAATTTACCTAGCTCAACTAAAGTAAACCCAAGAGATGTCAACTGAAGCAAAACCATATCGGACCCAAACGATACGCCGTATCAGGACCAAAGAACAGTAAGATGTTTTTCGAGCCAAGACTAGCGACTATTCCCTTTTCCTAGTTGTTTATATGATGATTGTTGTGATGAAGAGGATGGATCGTATGGACTGAAAAACTTAGATGCCTATTCAATTAGGACTACACTTCTCGACGATGCCCTACCTACTAAGGAAAAAGACCCAGGGAGTTTCACTTTGCCTTGTATTATCAATAATTTATGTTTTAAAAAATCCTTAGCTGACTTAGGAGTTAGCGTTAGTGTTATGCCTTTCTCGACCTATACCAAACTAGAGTTAGGTGAGTTAGCTCCTAGTAAGTTGATTGTTGAACTGGGTGATAGAACCGTGAAATGTCCCAAAGGAATAGCAGAAAATGTTCTAGTAAGGATTGATAAATTTGTTTACCCAGTAGACTTTGTTGTTCTTGACATGCCCGAGGATATCAAGACCCATTTGATATTAGGAAGACCATTCTTGTCTACTGCTCACGCTAAGATTGATGTGTTTAAAAGGAAAATAACTTTAAAAGTTGAGAATGACAAAGTTGTGTTTAAAAGTGAAAAACCTACTAGTAACATAATTAAGAGGGTCTACATGCTAATTAAGAGAAAGGATAGAGCTTGATTTAGAGGCTAGGCTAATGGGAGAAGCTTTGATTTTAAATAGATCATTAGACCCGTTGTATGGAGACTATATTGAGCTAAATGATCTAAATGAATCATTAGAGCATAGAAGAAATCAAGTTGCTGATTTAGAACCCAACATTAAGGAAGGTGAGGTTGTTGATGAACCTATGATGGATATAGTCAAAACTAGGTATGATAATGAGATCGTTGATGGATTAAATGAATACCCTAGTTATTGTGACTTTGATAGAAAAATCCATATTGATTGTGCTTTTAATCTACAATTTACATTCATGGTAGGTTACAAACATGTTAACGTTAATTTCTTCCCTCTCTTGTCTATTAATGTGATGTCTAAAAATTTTTATAATTCGATAATGAAAGACAAGGTTGAATACAAAGCTTTTATGAATGTACCTATTTTTGATGGAAACTTTTTTATTGTGACAGATTTTGCAGTTATAGAAGATATGGATTCTTACCGGGATGAAGGAATGGGTGATATCATTGTTGGAAGAGTTATAGAAGATATGGATTCTTACCGCGATGAAGGAATGGGTGATATCATTGTTGGAAGACCGTTTTATAAAGAAGCATGTGTCAAAGCAAGCCGGTTTGATGGAATGATCACCATTTGCAAAGGGAACGATAGTGTGACTTACCAAATGGTGCGATCACAACCAAGGTTTAAACACCTAACTAATGCACAATGTAATAAAATGCGGCCATTGCTGAAGGTGAGTGCACAAGATGAGTTGAAAGGTATTTCGCACCCATACCAAAAGCTGAAAGGATTCTACAAAGAGGTATTGAATTTAGGAGTGGAGTACATCAAGAATGAAAAGTTTGAAGAATGGCTCACACGTGGACACGTGAGTGTGCACGAGATGGAATAAAGAGCTGAAGACAAGTCTAACTTAAAGACTTCGCTGTAAATGAAAGTGCTTGCTAGGAGACAACCCAGAATGTATTTTCTTATTTTTATTGAGTCTGTCTTCCCAGACTCTCGATAAGGCGTATCAAATCTCAATGGATACGGCGTATTGATTGTCTAGACGTTATCCAGTCTTTTATTTTTTTGAATTTAAACATTATTGTTAGATTATCTATCTGGCGTATTCATAAATATGATATGGCGTATTTAAAAATCTGACCCGTACCTTAGATACTTTTTACAGGTCTCAATATGGCGTATCCTGGTTTTTGGATACGGCGTATCAACTTTTGGTACAATTTTTAGTTTTTGTTTACGTTTTCTAACCGTCGAATACCGGAGTAGAATTGCATTGGTTTTTCCTATATCTTATACAAGACCTTACTAAACAAAAAAGACGACTTTGGTGGAGTATTTATATTCTGGAATTCAGTGTGTTGTAGTCATGCTGGCATTCAGACCCGCATTTACAACACACAATCTTGCTCATAAACACAACATGGAGGATCATAGCGAGCAAATCCCAAGGGAGTTTCTCGTTCTAATTATTTTAATTTCCTGTCCTTAATTTTATATTTATACAATGAGGTCGTCATATACTTCAAATGGGGAGAGGGGAATTAGAATGCTTACTTGTCCATATTTTCACAATAAAATGCTTAAATTATGTCTAAATTTAAAAAAATTGCAAGCATACTTTTGTGAAATTATTAGTTACATAACCCGCACGCATAACCCTTGTTAGATATTGTGAGAATTTAGCCTTATCCGTTTCCAAATGTTTACCCAAATTCCATAAAAATATGAGTGTGCCGGTGATGTTGTAGACTTTAAAACTTGGCTTGGTATATCTATTCTAGACCACAATAATAAGTACTATTTTAAATAGATGGAGTGACATTTTCTAAACTGGTAAATTTTTAGGATTACACCCAAAAAACCTATATATGTTGTGATATTAACTAACTACACCGGTTAGTTAACCCTCGTATAAACCCTTTTGTTTACTCTCAACTCCTAGAAAAACCTGCTGAGTCATTCCATTATTTCCTTACACCAAATATTTGTTTCATTACACCTTTACACCTTAGCCTACCCTATTAGATTAAGTCCTAAATCGGTTGCTAGTTGCTTTTGTGTAAAGTATTGTATTTCCAGTATCGCCATGCAAAAATTTCTATCTACAGGTTAGGTCGGGAAAATTGCACAATGCAATTGGTACGTGTGTGAAATTTCTATCTACGGTTAGGTCGGAAAAATTGCACAATGCAATGAGAATGTAAAAGTAATGTATATTTATAGTCTCAATTTTTTAGTGTGTTTTACTACTTTCATAAATTATTAATTACATCCGAAGTATGGAGGATTATAGATAAATTATTTAGATTCATTGTGATCGTGAAGATGGTGAAATTACACCGAAATTCGTAGTTTATATGTTTATGAATAAAAATAAAAAAAAGTGAAAAATACAAAAAGAGTGATTCTACAGAGTATTGTTGTATGTTGGTCGAAATAAACCAACCATGTATTTCTTGTATAAAAGTGGTCGATATCACCACTAATATTATAAAGTCTGTATATTATGGATGATTAGGAGTTGACCGTTATGGGAACGCCAACTAAGATTGTTTTTATTGATCTATGATCAAGACGTTTATGTCTATATTTATGTGTCGCTTTCATGGGTACGGTCAGGAAGGTACTAGCAACACTGTACCTTATCTGTTTGGACTTAATCTATTTGTTTTGTTTTTTTTATTTAACAAAAATTAATTTCCCTTTCCTGGTCCATAACCTTAGGTCTTACTCGAATGAGGATACGAGCAATTGCATGTATCTATTCCATAGTTATGGATGTGTATGTGTGATTTTGTCCGCCTTATTGGTTTATTACTTTTGGTGAAAGATTAGACGATCCATACCCTATATTGTTCTTCATCCTAACCTTTGGTTTTACTCGAGTGGGGGAATTGGATGCAATCATGTATGTCTATTCCATCGTTATGGATGTGTATATATGGTTTGTCGCCCTTGTTGGTGTATGACTATTGGTGAAGATTACTAGTCCTATTCTTTAGCTTATTCGAGTTAAGGATCGAGCAATCACATATGTCTATTCTGTCGTAACAGCCATGTATGTGTGATTTTGTCACCTTTTCTGGAATAATGGTATCAATAAAGACTAGAAAGAACAATCAACCACTAAACCAAAAAACCTAATTTACCTTTTAAAGACTTGTCACTCTTTAGCTTTAGTGGCGGAGATGTGTATCCTCGCCAAGCCTATGATAGAATACTCGTCACGACCGAGCAATTGAGCGAATTAGTTACATGATACCACATAGATTAGTTGAGTTATTTCATCTTCCTATTTTGTGAGGTGTTTGGTTGTGTACTAGTAATTGAACGAATAAAGGCTTAAAGGAAAAATCCTTGACTATGGTTGGGATACATTATCATAAATTTTCTAAAGTGTACTTGAGGACAAGTAGGATTCAAGTGGGGGGTATTTGATGACATCAAATAAATTCATTTTTATAGCATCATTTATCCTATTTGTCTTACCTATTTTTGTATAATTATTGCATGAATTAGTATTTAATTGCTTAAAGTTGTTATTTGTAGTAATTATGGAGTAATTGGTGAAGTTATGCTAAAAGGCACGCATTTTAGAGCTTAAACGAAGAAATCTCAAGATATTGTTCTGACAACCTATACGCCATATCTAATAAGGAAGATACGACGTATCTATGTCTGCACTTCACAAGAAACCACAAAGAATTAAAGAGCGATACACCGTATCCAGAAGACTCTATACGCCGTATTGAAGATTATTTGAAGATTCTGAAAGATATTGAACATGGTCCCTACTCCAAGAAACCTCCAATACACTGTCTTGACCTCAACCAATATAGCGTATCGATGAATATCCAGACACTATAAATACAAATCCCTAAATACAAGTTTAGAGTGTGCTTGAACATATTTTCGATACTCTAACCACAAAAGTCGATTTTCAGAAGGCAAGAAGAGCAAAGAAGGTCAATCAACACGCTTAATTCTATTGGAAACACCTTGTAATCATCTATACTCTAATAATCGTTTGATTTTTAGAATCATTCGTTTAACTTGGTTAGTTTACCTTGGTTGATTCGATTATTATTCTTGTATTCATTACAATGGTTATGGGCTAATACCTTTATGTATTAGCTATGTTTATTAAGATTTTAATGTTTGGCTTGTTTATCTCGATTGCTTAATTTATCGTTGATTGTTAATTATGTCTACCTATTTATACTCGTTTACGTGCTTAAGTATGCGACCTATCATTCAACTGAATCTGGGAATGCAAAATATCGTGCTAGCTAGATGTCGGGATAGCTCTCCATATCTGCAATTTATATATCTAGAACCATAGGATCACAAAAAATGACATATCCTTGCCATTGGTTTAGTGAACAAGTTGGACTAGTAGGCCTGGGATCAACAAATGACATTCTGATTCCCTTGGTAAGGACTTAGACAGTGGACTACTAGTATATAAAGAGCCGTTAAGCAGTAAGTTACTAAAGTCTCGTTGAGCTAGGGTTTAATAAGATCACCATTATTAATCTCATAAGATAGATTATAATCAGCAAATGCTTACTTTATGCGGATGCATTTAATTATGACAAAATTAGCGTGTCTAGGTTTTAGGAAGAAGTGCCGCCTAAATCTTGAAATGATATGCCCCTCGAGATAAGTCAATCATTGCACTAATAAACAAACCTGTATCTTAACTAGATTAATCATGGTTAATACAGTTTCCTTAAAATTGGCTTGATTGCTCTTCTATCTTCTGATTATTTGCTTACGTGTGTCATCTTGTCTAAATTAGGTTTAAGTTACCACCAAAACCCGTGCCATTCTCTCAGACTAAAAACCCCCCTTCATGTTAGAATTAGGTTTGGCATAGGTTTTGACCTAGATTAGATAGATTAAAACTAACATAGATAACTAAAATACTGGTAGACTTAGGAATTAACGCTCTCGCTCTTAGTGATCGACACCCTACTTACCAACGAAGCTACAACTAATCTGGTACACTACCCGTTAGTGTTGTGTTTAGGTAATGTTGGAAAAAAATAAATGTAAAACTTGATAATAAATAATACCTACGCACAATGACACATCATCACCATAATTTGGTTATTTAAGAGATTTAGATATGCATAAGTTGCATAAATCCAAGTATTCCATCCATCGTGGTATCTGACAAGATGTGCCATGACCCCAAGAAACTGTACTGGTGGCCTAACATTAAGGCAAATATCGTCACGTATGTTATCAAGTAATTAACATGCTCGAAAGTGAAATCTAAGTATCAAAAACCATCTGGTTTATTGGTACAACCTGAGATACCCCAATGCAAATGGGAACGAATAACAATGGACTTTATTACAAAGCTACCAAAGACGTTAAGCGTTATAACACTATTTGGGTGATAGTTGACTTTCTTACCAAGTACGCGCATTTCCTACCAATTAAAGAGATCGATAAAATAGAGAGACTGACGAGGTTATACTTGAAAGAAGTAGTCTCAAGGCATGAAGTTCCATTTTCGATTATCTCAGACCGGGATAGCTGATTCACATCTAGGTTTTGGCAGTCTCTCTAGGGAGCTTTGTGAACTTGTCTAGACATGAGCACTGGATTTCATCCGCAGACCGATGGGCAAAGCGAAAGAACCCTCCAAACCTTGTAAGACATGTTACGCGCATGCGTGATTGATTTTGGTAATGGTTAGGATAACCATTTACCCTTGGTTGAATACTCTTACAATAACAGTTACAACACTAGCATTAATGTTGCATCATTCAAGGCACTATACGGTCGAAAGTGTCAATCACTTGTCTACTAGTCCGAGGTTGGTGATAGCCAACTCACTGGTCAAGAGATCATTCATGAAACCACCAAGAAGATCATTCAGATACGAAGAAAATTCAAGCCGCTCATGACCGACAAAAGAGTTATGCAGATATGAGGTGTAAACCTCTAGAATTTCATATTAGAGATAAGGTCATGTTAAAAGTCTCGCCATGGAAGGGTGTGATACATTTTGGAAAACGAGGAAAACTAAACCCGAGGTATTTCAGACCATTTAAGGTTTTAGCTAGGGTTGTTCATATAGCTTATCGACTTGCTCCCACAAGAACTAAGTGATGTTTACAACACATGTCATGTCTCTAATCTCAAGAAGTGATTATCAGATGAAAAGCTTGTAATTCTATTAGAAGAGATCCAAGTGGATGATAAACTATATTTCATCGAGGAACCGGTGGAAATTATAGACCAAGAAATCAAACAGTTGAAACAAAGCCACATTTCGATCATCAAGGCTCGATGGAATTCTAGGAGAGGTCCTGCATTTACTTAGGAACATGAAGATCAATTTCATAGCAAATACCCTCACCTTTTCCCAGGAACCTCGCCACTGAATGCCACAAACTGAATTTCGAGATGAATTTCATTTAACGGGGGAAGACTGTAACAACTGACAATTTTCCAGGTTAATATTTAACTATTAACTTGAAACATTTTACTTTGAGCATATGAATACATGATTTGACTTATAACCGTGAGGTTATCCCGCGTATTATGAAACAACTTTGAACATATCCCGACTCTAGACTAAGTTTAGTCTACATGTAAGTAGTTTATTATCATCCTTATAAGCATGATTTACAAATCATTTGCATACGGTTTTATAAGTTTCATGTAAATCATTCAAGTCTTACATTTCATGCATGCATGCAATAAACTTTACCACCTTTCTTATATAGACATACCTACACTTAAATATTTTCTAAATTCACTTAAATATTTTCCAAATTCAAAAATATTTTCCCTCCTCATCACCATGTATAACCGGTCATCCCCTTACCTCTTCCTACCTAACACATACCAAAGAGGAAAGTCCAACATGTTCTTTTTGCCTTGTAACCCTAACCATACTTAATCATGTTTAGTTTTAACTCATGCACCAACACATGCTATGTCACTTCAAATAGACTTTCTTTTCCCTCCACCTTGTCCAAAACCCACCGCTCAAGATGGGCTTGTGACTCCCCTTCCGATTTTGATCATACACATACTTGTGACCTCATAAAGCCATTTAAAGTTTACCTTAAGTGTGTCTACCAAAGAAAGAACCATTACTAGTTTATTTCACACAACAAAAACTCACATCTATCTCTCTTTCTCTCTATAAAAAACAACAGCAACATGAGGAACAATAAGAGTATTTCAAGTGTTGGTTAATTTAGTTGAAGGTTCATACAAAAGGGTTTGCTAAAAGATAAAGTTTTATACTTCCAAATTAGGGTATTCTTAGTGTTCTTGGGCAATTAGTGCACTCTTTGGTCCTCAAATCATTGTAAGGATCTATTTTACTATTTTTCATTAATTATAAACATTTTATTTTAGTTTTCATATCACCATTATATGCTTGTAGTATAAGAACTTGACATAATGTTGTTGATGAAAATCCTTAAAGCTGCCAGATTTTTATGTCAACTTGTATGCATGTTTTAACAACTTTAAAGAACACTTATGACCCATTTCTTGACACCATACCTATGTAATATGTCTTAGGGAGTTCCCATACTAATTTTATGAATTTATTAAATTTATTAGTATTTTAAACATTTTGTACAAAAGAAACTGTCCAGTTTTACATAGGGGTGTCCAAAAACACCGAGGAACCGTACCAGAACCGTACCGGAACCGAACCGTATATTAGAACCATGGTCCGGTTCTTGGTTCCTAAAATTCCAAATTTTTGGTTCTTAGGACGGTTCAGGACGGAACCGGTCGGTTCCAGTACTTTCTCGAAAAGAACCATTCTTTTGAAAATATGAATTTTTATAAGGTTTGTTTAGAATATTATATAGAACATGTAGCCTTTTAAAAAATAGAGAATAAACCCCTACCCATTAAGCCATCACTAAGTTGTAATAAAATTTAAAACCTAAAATGCATAATAACTTAAAACCCTAACCTTTAACCCACATCATTTATCATCATCAAGATCATTCACCAACATGTAAGTAAGTTTTATTTGACTCAAATGCGTGTTCTTTATACTTTTGAACAATTATAAACTTATATTTTTTACATTTTGTGTTTTTGTTTATGTTATTATTAACTATTGGAAATATTTGAACGATTTGCTTTGTTGGAGACATTTTTGTGTGTGTTTGTATTGTTATAGTATGTCCTTTATGAATGATTGAAAAATAAAAAAAGAAACTTACACACAATGGTTCTCGTCAGGAATTACCGAAGATTCTCGTACCGAAACCGAATCGAAGAACTTGGGACGGTTCTCGGTTCCACATTTTCCTTATTTTCGATTCTCGGTTCTTCCGGTTCCAGTTTTGGTTCGGTCCGGTTCTGGTACCATGGACACCCCTAGTTTTACACACTAAACAAGATGGGTATTTTTAAGAACTTTAAGCTTTGAACCATGAATCGTGACAGTTGAAGTTTTTGTAGCTAAAACCTAAACCTAAACTCAGCAACTTGAATCACTCCAAATGTTTAAGTAATAAAGGAGTTATGACCAAAACAAGTTGAGTAAATATTTTTGGAAATTAACAGCTTTAACATCCGTGTATTGTTTAGAATTTTTAGAACCCTTAAACCTTGAGTTAGACTGTAAAACTTACATTTTTTGAAAGATAACTCAAAAAGATACAGCTTAGGCTTTGGAACGAACCAATTTCATTAAGAAACAAATGAGATATGGCCTCGAAAAGTCGGATGAAAATCTGTTTAGAGAAAACTGTTTTGATTTATTCTTATAAATACTTGACAAGCTTGATTTTAAATCACATTTGTAACTTGGAAAACCTTAGACATAAGTATGTAAGGGTGATAAAAGTTTATAAAACTCATATGCATATAGTTCACTTCATATTGTAAACCTAAAGCGCCTTATTATTAAATTAGGTCGCGGTTAGGATACTTTGACTCGTTCGTACTCGTACTACTACCGCATCACCTATTTGCATGTGGTGAGTTTCATAGCCTCACTTTTACTTGTTTTGAAATACTTGGGGTGAGAATACATTGTGTTAATACAAATAATGTATAAAAACATTATTTATATTTTTCGACCTCTCATTGTTTTGATAATAACAAAATGTAAAAACGTTTAC
>BQNB010022410.1:8922-63038 GCA_026074375.1 Tanacetum coccineum | reverse complement strand
CTTAACAAACTCATAAACCCATTTGGGTTTTATGTGTGGTTTACTCTTACCACCACAATGTAGCCGGCACCAAGAAAACCATACCAACAAAAGCCGCTGGCAACTGAGGCTCTTTTCAGGTGACTTTTGAGTTGTTTTTAAGATTAATTTGTTTTTTTTGGCCTTTTTTCTTCAAGTTTTTTAGGAATTCATCTTTGTTTTTTATTGTCCAAACAGCCCCTCATAAGGTTTATCGAAACAGCCTGTAAAAATACATTTCCAAACAGCCCCAAACCAGTTTTTTAAAATGTTTTTTCTGCACTTAGTTGCTGTCAAAACAGCCTGTAGAAAGACGTTTCCAAACAGCCGCAAACCAGTTTTTTTAGATCGTTTTTCTGCACTTATATGCTGTCAAAACAGCCCATAAAAGGACATTACCAGACAGCTCCAAACTAGTTTTCAGAATATCTTTTATGCACCTTATTACTGTCCAAACAGCCCTTAGCAAGGTGTGTTCAAAACAGCCCCGAAACCAGATTCTAATTTGTCATTTTTTCTGCACATTTACTGTCTAAGCAAACCTTTAAAAGTTAACTTCTTTCTTAAAGATTGTCCAAAGTGGAAAGTCCAGCAGGTTTGGGATAATGGGTGCAAACGGCCGAGTCAAAACGCGTAGTTTCCTGCAGGTTCAAACAAATATAAATAAAATGATTTGTTTTATATACCCTACCCTAGAACTCAGACCAAACATCTAGCTAATGCAACTACAGATTTTAGACTAAATTAAAATTTATTTATGTTCTTGGTTCATTTTGAGATTTTCTTATCTTTGGGTACAACAGATATGATCAGAATTAGATGCATTAAGATGTCAAGTTATTCACACATTTTTTCTACTAGATAGGAACGTGCATCAGTTAGCAAAAACTTGATCTTGAGCTAAATGTAATTTAAAATCTTATTAGTTGGTATATTTAGCTTCTGAGAAGTGAGCTTAATACCGCTTTCTTCCGAGTGCATTTTTACAAGATGTATACAAGTATGATGATATATGCATTGGCAGTCCACAACTAGCAACATTGGTAGAGGTATAACTTCCATTTACTATAAAACGGGTACACTTGACCCATTCCACATTGGCTTCTGGAATTACGCATGTCATGGGTATAACTTTACAATGATCTTCAATAGCCATATTTTTATTCCTTAACAGTCACAATTGTTTTCATTCTTATGGGTATGTTAAACTAATAAACTTGAACATATATTAGTTGGCAACCCTTGACACTAGCGACCTGAATTCCCTAAGAATGAGGCCACAAAATTTGTTTATGAGCTTTTTCAAATTCAAATAACCAACCAGTAGTAGTTTTTAACTGTGTGCCAACATGTCTTTAGTTGTCAAGCTACAATTGATTTCATATGATACTTTCTAATTTTTAATCAGTTTAAAGGCATTCAATTCGGTGATAATAGTCCAAGCACAGTTTTTGTGTCGCTTCAGCTAGGTTGAGGACTTGAGGCAAGGGAACGGTAGTGTAGTAGCAAGATTAAGACATTGTTACAGTGTTTCAACACCCAAGGTTAAAAATGGGAGTTTAGCTGTGAACATGCATCACTTATCTTAGTTTGGTTTTCGGTCAATCTTGCATGTTTCAGGTAATATAAATTTACTGTCTCTATTACCTATTGCTCAGTCTCGATGTAACTTACATTTATCGGTTTATCTAACTTTGGTGGAAGTTCAGTATAATCATAGGTTCTTTAGGCTGGGTCACTTATTGGAATAATTTTTAGTTGCTGAATGTTATGTTTCAGCCAAGGGGTAGGGTATATCGGTTGTTAGAAAGAGTCTCAATGTAGTGTAGATGCTCAGTTGTTGGATTGCTTTTTTATAGCTATTAGATTGAATCATAGTTAAAACTCGGCTATAATATACCCAAGTCTTCAATTCAAAATTTTGATGCTCGATGATTTTTTGGGAACCAGGCTATGGAGATCGTAGCCATTAGTACTCTGTACTTGATAACTTAAAGGGCATGTACAGGTTAACCGGTTCATAAAATCCTATCTCTCGCTGTGGAAAATTCATTTTTAATTAGGAGATGTTTCGTGTGTATAGTAGTATATTGATCCAAATGACGGATATGACGCTAGAGACCTGCATTGCTCATGTTTTGGGGTGTTTGGTTGTGATTTTTTGAATAGAACATTAGCACTTTAACCCGTTAAAACATTCACATTGACCCGTTAAACACACATTGACCCGTTAAACATAGATGACACGACGTCTTTTGGAAGGGACTATAAGGTACGCGTGTCATCTTTCTCAATAAGGGACTGTTTAGATTGGGTGCTTACAGTGAGTAATATAGTTTCTCTTTTGGTGCACGATAAGATTATCAAGTTTCTTATGCTTCGTGTTTTGTTTACAGTGGCTAGGATAAGGAATCCACAAAGTCCTGAACTCTGCAATTCAAACAGAGGCTAGACGCGGATCCAAAAAAGAATAGGATATATTCAACAACTGTTATTTTAACATTAAGAGCATGCTATAATCTTGGAAGACTCTCAAAATTGGTCGAATATAATCATCCAATTTATGTCGACATTAATTTTGCTTTGTTACCATTTTTCATTTTTCGGTATTCAAAGTTATTGAATTATATTAGTTGCAATTGCAGGTAACAAATTTCAACTTTTGGGCAAAACTTTACAATGATCTGCGATGGAATGTCACAAGACCACAAGGTTGTGTTAGATGTATCCAGGTGAAACTTAAAAAGATGTCTGCCTCAACTACACTTTCATACTATATTCACATGATGATGATGGCACATAATGTTCTTTCTTATCTTTTCAACTTGATAGATTATATATTGATTGACTGATTAACAGAAAGCAAGAGAAGTTAATGGAGTTTGATCTTCTAAGAGAAATCTTGGGATCATGGCTAAAGACGCTGGAAGCATGTAACCTCAATGATTACAATCATAAAACTTAAAAGGGGCAGCAGTGGCATAACTTGCCTTCTTTGTGTCAGGATAGCATTGTTTGCAAAATCTGAGGAACAATTAATTAATAGCTACTAACTCTAAAAAGGAAAGCATAAAACAACGCTGTATGTGGGACTCGAACCCACGACCACGTGGTTAAGAGCCACGCGCTCTACCAACTGAGCTAGAACTGCTGTTGTATTTATTAAATAATATTAATTATAAGTTTAGTTGTTTTTCGTGCTTCTACCTAGCGACTTTTGTAATTCCTACATAACCAAAGAACAATTTGTAATTTTAAAAAGGTAAAGAATCATCAATAGTAGTCTATTGAATAAATGTTGCCTATTTAAAAAATAATTTACATTAAAAAAGAAATAATTATGTATTTTTAAGTTTTAAATGTATATATACGTAATTATGGTTCACTTCTTATTTGTGTTTTTTCAGGATCACTACATCCACGTGCGGCTTTAAAATCTTATTTTTACTTGAACCACAAGGGAATCATTACTCTATACAGGCTTATTCACATTGTGCCAAAAAATTAGTTATTTACAAGTTTAAACGTGTCGTCTTAAGCTGGCACTGAATCCACCAAAGATGACGATGAACATGATGAAGTTTTGCATTTTTGTTTATTGAATGGGTTTACCGGTTGAGAAGATACAGTTAGTATAATTTTGGGATTTTGAGACAAATGTTTAAGGCTATTTTTGTGTAGTGGTTCATGTAGACATACTCATTACAGCATGTTTTTTTCACCCTTTATATATGTCAAAGTAATCATTTTTCCGTTCATTAGTTTTGACATACACAAACACGTGGATGCATAGTTTGGTATATTTTGAACATGTCATGGATGTATAAAGCTAAAAAGAGACTTCGTAGAAGTAAAAGTACGCTTTTACCCAAAAACGGAGCCCGGTGCATCGCACGGGTTCGAACGCCTCGTTTTCATAAAAAACAGAAAGTATAATAATATCATTAATACCATCATTAAGTATGGTACAAGGTTGCTGAAATTATGGCTGTGATTTTGTTCTAGGAAGCAGATACAATGTTAACTGAAAATCAATTATTTTGTCATTAATAGCCATAAAACTAAACTTTTAATTATTTTTCTCAAATATCACATGTCATAAGTGTATAGCTTGTATAAGCCTAAATATAATTACCTCTTGTCTTATAGTAAAAGTATACATCCGGAAAAAATTAAGCAATGAATTTTTTTAAGAAATTATGATTAAGCCGTTGGTTTTTTTCTAATGCTTTTAACTTATTAAAATGTAATAAGCTCTAAACCAAAATGTAATAAGCACAAAAAATACCAAGCCACGATGATAGTATACTATGTTCTGCTTGCCAATGGTTGAATTGCTGTAATGACAACTGGTATCGTGGCTTTTAACATATGGCACGCCACTTTTTGGCTGATGTGTATTTTTCATGTTTAAATGACTAAATATGTGTTCAGGTTGGGCTGTTCTGAAACCTGGTTTTTGGCTTTACTAAAAGATTCATTTGACAATGATTAGTTAGATATTATCGTTTTTGATGTTCTACCCACATGGCATTGGATTAGGTAGAGTGGCATTAGCAATTGAAATAAACGAACGTAAATGTGTTCAGGTGGTTTGTTGATGGTCGTGGAACTTTTGCTGCAATTGCTTTAGCAATTGAAGATGAAAAATCAGAGGTTATTTGCTTCTTATGTTAGCTTTGATTAATGATTAATTACCTTCAGTCAGTTTTCAATACACTTAAACTTTTCATGTAGAGATTTATGTGTGGGTGGTGGTTGTGCCCGGATCTGTATCGATTTGATGCTATACTGGAGGCAAAAGCCAAGAATAGTGTTCAGGTAGGCTGTTTATTTCAGTTAAAAACTTATAATTGCTATTTAGAATTATGGGTTTGACTATATACAAACATAATGTTAAATTCATTCAGATTTGTTAAATTCATTCAGAACACAAACTGATGACAATACAAGATAATTCAAATTTATTATTTCACCATTGTGAATAAAAGGAAATAAAGACAAGATAAAAAACACAGTTTTCAATAAATTATGCAGGAAAGTTTATACATCCTCTCCATTGTTGTTGTGTCCAAAAGCAAGAACCCGGTTATTGCCAAACAGTGAAACGGGATTTGTTCGTCTGCATTTCACACTCCTTGTTGAAGAAGACTCAGGTGGGGTTTCTTCCTCATTGTAGAATACTAGTAATCTATAACACCAAAGAACAATATAGAAATCTAGAGAGAGAAAGTGGATAGGAGGATGGTTATAGTGAGAGAAAGTAACCAAGAAAGAAAGATTAGATTATGTGTGTAAAATGAACTAACCCACCACCCTCTCCATGCGTGGAGAGGGTATAAATACTCAATGGGCTTGAATATGGGCTTTCCATAAGCCTATGTCCCAGTTAGCTTACTTACATTACATATGATTACACTACGAGCTATGACTAACGATATTGGTAGTGACCAATACTTTTCATGTTTCTAACAATCTCCCCCCAAGGGAGGTCACTCTAATTTACAGAAACTTAAACCTAGCATACTATGCTTTGACTTTAGTCTTGAGCTCGTAGTCTTTAACTTCAATCATTATCTTGTAATATGTTGTAGTGATCATTGACTTTAGGCTTTGACTTGCATCTTTGACTTGATATGAATATGATCTTGAGTACTTAGAAATCATCAGCCAAATATAATCTCTTTTCGCCATCTTGTAATATTTTCCATCTTGTGTACTTGTGATTTTTGTACCAACATGCTCATACTGTTCTTGATGTTGAAAGCGTGTGTAACCATCTTTCTTGATATTCTTTAACTTTAACACTTCATCACTTTATGAAGGACATACGGTATCAACTTAATACTTCATCGATTCAAGAAAGACGTACGGTATCAGAGTAGCGGAAGTCTTGAAATATGTACTTGAGCTTTCATGTTATCTTTATATACGTTGGTCGAGTATGAGCATGTGGTACTGGCTTCGACTTGTCATCGAGAATTTGCTATCACCATCAGGAAATCTACATAAATGGGTTAGTGATAAACAACATATATCGACGAAAGTGGCTTTGTCACTTCGTCGAATACGGTTGTAACAACCACAATTCCCCGTTATTTAGTATAAATACTGCCTGTGATCAGGTAGAATTATAAAGAATCTCATTGACAGGGTTTCGCAGCTGCACTAGCCGTTCTCATAACTGGAGCGTCTCAAAGCAGACAACACGGTAAAAGTAAACCGGAAAGTTACTATCTTCCCGATTAAGCCGTCAATTCGTGTTCAGCTTTCCTATGTCCAGATACCCTTGTGAGGCTTCCCATGGACATAAGATTGAAAATCGATTTAGAAAATCAGTCGGTGTGTCAAATTGCAAACGGTTTTTATGACACACCAACAGTTTTATCTTTTTCAAAATTCATTCGTCAATTCATAAGCTGGACCGAATCGATATCCAGTATCACAAGATCGATCCGCATATGATCTCACAAGTCACCTAACAAGAGCTTGTTTAATGTTGGCTCAAGCAAGATTTCCATCTTCATTGTGAATACTTAAGTATCACTCGGATGTTTTGGAAAAATCACAAGGATAATGCGTAGGACTCTTAATATATATTTCTTGTTTTTCACATTGTGTGAATTAGCAAGTATAATTTTGACAAGTTTCCTAATGAGATTTATGGATGATCTCTTTTGGCTCTAGACTCAATAGTGCACTTTGGTTTTAGTGATCGAAGGCTGGAGCAGACTGCCACCTTTTCAATACCAACTAACTTGGAGTGAGAAAGTTGATAGAAATACGTGTAATCTCCGTGAGAAATGAAACAGTAATATTTTGAGAGATTCTGAGTGGCTATGGAGGGTTGTGCATTGCATCACTAGGTCCATGATGTTAGTTTTCAATGTCAGCAATCATCTTTGTGATTCTTGAAAATAGATGTATTGACCCGCTTTCTGCCTAAGTGTAAGGAAGGCTTATTTCTTTTCACCCTTTATCTTAAATTTTCTTTTTAATTCTTCAACCCCTTCAGCGCTTACCGAGACTTCATAACTAGTACATTGTTGGGTTTGTTCCAGTACTAGCTCCATCTCAGTCGGCACTTTTCCCTTATTCTCACTTTTACTCATTTTTTCATATCATACCTAAGGACTTCTACACTATCTAGTGGATTATCCCTGGGTAGATCCCTCTGGTTCTGGCCGAATCGTAGGAACAAGCACCTATACCTAACCACCTTTTAACTCCAAGTAATTAAATACATGGTCGGTCTTTTGGTATTGTTCTCAGCCTTAAAACCATTTGAAAACATCGATCAAGATACTTTGAAAATCATTTAGTATCTCGATGGTTTTACTTTTCAGAAATTGCTCCCCCTCAACACGTGCATCGATATTCAAAAATGTTTAGCACATGAAGGTTGAAGCTCGCACTTGAGTCCATAGAATCACATCATTAATCATATATATTAATCATATTTTCTCCCCTTATAAAAATGTTAAATCTTTTAATATTTTGGATATTAATTGATTTAAAATATATATGCATTCGGGGAGAAAAATGTTCTGATTTATAACAAGCCATATTAGAAACATTTTAATGCTCCCCCTCAAATGATGAGGGTATAATATGGTGTTTGAGTACGTTAAGTTGAAATTTTTTGAATTTACTAAGAAATTCCGTAATCAAACACTATATATGCCTAATTAGAGTCTACAACTATGTATCACATATTCACGATATTATTATTAAGGATTGACCTGAAGATAATAACATCATATGATATATTATATGTTCTATGTAGCAGCTGTAGGTCTTTCCCCTGTAGTCTCTCTTAAGAGTTGTCTTATCTTCCCCCTAAATCGAAGCAATCCTTTCATTGAAGTAGTATTCAAAACTTTCTTAGCAAGCCGCATCAAGTGAATCTTAATGTATAAAGCTCAGATATCCAAAGTACACAATTAACCCTTTCAAGAATTTGATACCGCAACACCAAAGTAAATTAAGTCTCGGATGAGCGCATTTCTCTTTTTAGGATAGTGATGATATAAATTGCAACACCAAAGTCAACTAAGTCCCGGATGTAGACAATTAAATCCTCTAAATAGACGAAATGATACCTCAAAAGTCAACTAAGTCTTGGAAGTAGACATTTCTTTCTACATGGTACTGACTATCTAAAGGAATCATCATACTTATGTGCACCTCTTTTATCAAATATATCTACTTTCTTTTAAGAATAAGCTTAGAGATTGACCGGTCGGTTAAAACATTAATTGAATCAGAAAGAACTCTTCTCACATTTTAAATAATTATTCTCCCAACACTTCCCCCTAGGACGTCAAATGAAGCATACTAAAATGATGACGAGATATCTCTTTCCCCATGAGATTGAAATAGTGCACCCAAAAGAAACAAAGAAGGCCTAAAATCAAAAGAAGCTAACCATGAAGACAAGTTCAAAAGAAGGCCATGGAGTTTATCATATATACATCTACTCATTCCCCCTTGCTGGTTTCGACACATCGGAATCAGCAAAACCTTATACGCACACATACTCGAGATCGTGTTTGAAGAATAAATAAGATTAGATCTATCCCGTGAGAATCAACTTCCAGTGCATTTAAAACTATAAAAGTATTGTTCCAAGCATTCCTAAGTCTTTTAACAAACTATGAGTGTTTGGCCAATTACTTGATCGTCTGTAGTTTAAATCCTGAATTCACTAAGTCTCAAATTGCAAATAAGTCCCTAAAGTTTGAAACAAATGACATCTAGAGCCTTGTAAGTTAATATAAGTTTAACACAGTCCTTTAAATTGTTACCTCATTAATCAAAAACTTTATCCGTTTATTTTGTGACTTATTTTGAAAGACCCGTTTTAAAAAGAATATTAAGACTACTCTTCTCACCCTCCAAAGTAATGACCCTCGTTTTTATTAAAGAGCTGTTGTCATTGTAAATGAAAACCATTTGTGATTACTGAAAAACTAATTCATTATGAAGACAACTTTTTACCAATAAAAATAAGATTTCTCTTATTTTGACAAAGAAATGCACTGACACGTACATTTATGGAATATAGGAAGCACGGGTTATGATGCAAAGTAATCACAAGCCTTTGCATGGTCATAAAGTAGACCATGTCCGAGAGTTTCCACCATTAAACGGACCTCCACACCATGAACAACCAAAATGGTGATACGAAGACATGTCGAAAAATTAATCGGATAAGAAGGAAAAGAAGAAGAATTAAATGAATAAGAGGATAAAGGAGAATATTTTTTTTGAAATTTTTTATAAATATAATAAAAAATATTTTTGGTATTTTTAATATTTATAAAAGGAAAGGAAAAAAATAAAATAAAATAAGAATGAAAAATATTTTTGGATTTTTATATATTTTTTTATAAAAACGAAAATAAACTTTTCGAAGAAAGGATCTTCAAGGCTCAAACACAAACAATCACGTATACGTAATATAATATATAAGGAGGATATCAATAATAATATAGTATAGTATTTCCGTCGGGTTCTAGAAAATCGCTTCCGGGTCGTTTCCTCGGCGAGAGGTGAATGGAAATTCAAGAGAATGTTGGGAATCGAGCTTGATTATCATTTAAGTTTTTGGTTTTGGTTTTAAACTATTTTTATACTAAAAATTACTAATATTAATTCTATGTATTTAAAACTACAAGATTATACTAAAAATGATCTAAAAATATAAATGACTAAAATGCTTGCTAAGTGACGTGAAATGTTCATTAAGTGCGGGCTTAGGTTTAACGAATTAAAATGACAAGTAAAATGAAATGCTTAAAAATAAATGACAAGAAATTAAATTGCATTAAAAATAAATGACGGAATGTAAATCGAAAAGACAATACTTATGACTAAATATTTTTTAAAATCTTTTTAAACCCGCACCTAAATTACAAATCACTAATCACTTAACAAGCACTAATAAATCTACTCACTACTCATAATGAAATTAAACATAGCATTTAAAAATAAATCTACACTAAGCATGGCAAAAATCAAAGCATATTATAAAACTATAAAATAATTCTACACTAATTAATTGAAAAAGGATTAGAAAATGAACCGAATTGGAGACCCGCAATTTAAACGAAAACCACCCGGTTTATTTAACTAAAACAACTAATCAAAGTCGGTCTAGCTAAATAAACCCTTAAGCTCCGCGCCTCATGAGAAGACCGGTTCCGTCACCAAACAAAACATAAACAAACTATCATATAACAATAGTTAGCATTCATAAGCATTTATCCAATTCATTGGTCTAATTATTAAGGCCCAATTAAGAAATCATGCAAACCAAATGTAGGCCTACTAGTCTTAATGAACCACACGGCCCTATTGAAAATGATTTAGCAACTAACAGCCCAAAATCAATTTATACGCATGCCTTAATTAATCCTACCAAACATAAAACTAAACAGACAATCAAAACTTGGTTCAATTTATTTAGGAATTTTAACAAACTGGTATTTGGACTTAAGCAAATTAGATGCATACGAGAATCCTTTAAGCGATTAGGATAAAACTTTTTAACCTAACTACTAATGAGATCCAACGAGATCTTATATTAAAGACGTGCTAGTCGAAACAAATAATCACTTTTCTCATCAATAATGAGCAAACTGAATCATCATTAATTAAGACCAAATCATTTAGGTAAAAATTAGAACCAAGTAAACTCATGGTCATCCAATAAGCAATCGACACTAATTTCTAAACTTAAATAAGCACTAAACAACCTAATCCAAATAAGATCCAAAATAGCAAGTTGAGATCTAAAATATTAAGCTAAAACAACGAATCAAATAAGCTCACCATATTTTATTTAGCAAATCTAAACGAATTCACAAACTGAATAAGCTCTAAGCGAAACAATAAGCCAGAAATAAGCTTATGAAAAGCTTATTGTCACTACGCTCGAAATCGAAGAAAAGAAAGAAAAATTAACCACGAGTAAATATAATCCAAACATCAACTTCTTTTCATTACTAGAAACAAGCCAAGAGATCTTTTACAATACTAAAATCTAATAACAAAATGCTAATAACTAAATTTATAACTACCTACTGATTTTGTAAAAATGAAATGCGAAGGAAACAAAAATGCGTAAAACGAAAACTACGAAAAAGAAAGAATAAACTAAAAATAAAATCTAACTAAATCTCCCTTTCAAATGCGTTGATATGATGCTTTATATAATGCTTATTATCCCCTCATCATTCGCATGCCAACATATTCATCGCTCGATCCACCAATTAAGTGACGCCACGTGGCCTTGTGACGCATCAAAAGAAAAATCCACCAATATTGAGGAAGCACGTGGCAATCATATGGCATTCTCTATTTCAATTTCTCTCAACCGATTAGTGAAAGAGCATTAAAGAAGTGGACAGGTGTACGGTTTTAGTTGGCTCAAATAATTGTGAGTGGGAGAGCATGTGATCTTCTTTTATTTATTTCATGTGCACGTGAGGTCTTCAACTTTTTACAATTCATTTCAATAGCTAATTAGTATTGGGCCAAGTCAATATTGGGCTGGTCCGACCCGTTAAGTGGGTTACGGGCTGGCCCAATAAAATCCGAGGGCACCGTTGGACTCGTTTTCTTGCGCTCATTTCATTCTCGTGCTCGGTTTTGTCCAGTTTCGTCTTTATTTTTGTCCTTTTCTTGATATCCGTTCCTGCACATACACAAACACAAAAACAACATATATTTGCAATTTTTATTATGTTTTTGGTTATTTGAGGTCGTTTTATTAGGTAAAATACATGTATAAAATAGCGAATACCAATTACATATTTTTGTATTTTTCTGATTTTATAATTTTGTATTTTGTTTTTCTAATTTTATAAAAATAAAAATAAAAATAACAATAAATCTTTTTGTGTTTTTATGATTTTATATATTTACATAGGATACAAGAAGATTTCTCTTCTTTTGAAGATAAAGCGCACTGAAGCGTACACCTTTCTTTTCTTTGAGGAGCGGGGCCTAAAGTGTTGTCTACAGACGCCATTGTTCTTGTTTATCATAAGTAAATTCCTTAAACCCTTGGTTTATGATATATCACTCTTTTCAGAAAACAAACTCCGAGTCTTTCCTTTTTAGGATTGAAAGATGTACCTACACTTAAGTTAAGAGTACCTGCACCGACATTAAGATTTTGATCGCATTCATATAGGTTAGTGATATCTTCATTTGAACCATTTGGGGGTTCACAGTCAACCTTGGTTGTGCTAGAGCTGAATATCTTTCCAGTTGGTATCCACCTAAGGCAAGATCTAGGAGTGGTTGTTTTCTCATGCACAGTGGAAGACTTATTGGAAGAAAACCTATGTCCTGTAATAATCTGCCTACCAGGTTTCTGAGTATGACTTGTTGATTCTACGGGTTTGTTACTGTTTCTAGTCTTAGTGGATTGAACCTTAACACGAGAATTCACTTCTTTCAGGAATTTTGTTATACAATCATCATGATTTGCATTAAAGACACATTTCTGACAAGTCGAGCAAACAAAGTATTTGGAGTCTGAAAAGGAACTAGAATTCCTAGTGTGATCTACTAGTGGCATACTATTTGACGTTACACCACTACTCTTAGATACAGGCAAACTCCTAGATGTTTGATTGTTGCTTCTAGGTTTTTGTTTGCTACCGTTAGTAGTGTTTTATGACTAGTAGTATGCATCACACTAGATTTTGAATTCTTATTTCTTTCTTGTGTCTTTTTCCTAGCTTCCTCTAGACAGTAATTATGAGCCATATCATTTAAACCATACAATTCTTCTTGACTATTCCTATATGAGCCAGGTGCAATCACGTGATGAGGTTTTGCAAGCACAAATTCTCTAACTTTAGGCAAAAAATGAGGAGTGGCTGGTTTTGACAAAACTTTATTCACTTTAACTTGGGAGGCAAACCGTGGTTTTGAAAAATTAGGTCGTTCAGATTTAAATGCATTCAGTTGTCTAACAACTGATTGGTTTGTGGGTGGTTGTAAAACCGGTTTCCCCAAGATTGATGGTTTTGCAAACTTAGTATCCACGCTATTTACTTTTAACTTTCTTAATTCGTTTTTCAATGCTAAAATCGCAATAACCTTTTCCTGAATCTGAGCCTTTAAATCAGCATTTTCAATAGTCTTACTATTTATTTGAGCAATCAGTGAGTCATTATGGTCTTTTGTCTGAACTCGTGTATTTTTGATAGAAACGTAAAGATCTTTGTAAGTCTGTTTCAAATGCTCATTTTCCTTATGCAACTTCTCATTCTCTGCAAGTAATTTAGCCACACTATGTTCCAATTCGATATTGATTGTTTCAAGTACCTCAATTTCCTTTTTAATCTTGGCTTTATTACTTGTTTCATTTAAAATTTAACCATGTTACCTGTCTTTTAAAGCTTGATTTTGATATTTAAGTTCCATGTTAACACAATGTGCTTCCATTCTTGAAAAATCTTTTTGAAGTTGGGCAACAGTCTTTTTGAGAGAAATATTTTCAGACTCGAGAGATTGGTTTGAAAATTCAGTTGTCATGTTATCAAATGATGGATCAAGTAGAGGACATGAAACTTGACATTTTTCAGCATTCTGGTCAATCTCTCCTCCCATGTGACACATTTTGTTAAATCAGGAGTGATATTTCTATCAACCTTTTCTAACAGATGTGTGTCATAACTGGGTTTAGATTGCACAGAATGCTGTTGTTCATTAGCAAGAACATTATGTTGAGCAGTCAACTGTACCTCAGCAAATGACACTTGGTCATTTACTGGTCTGATATCTGCATCCACAACATGTGTGATACAATTCCCTGAACTGCTTTTTGTATCCCGCTTGTCTGATTTTGTCCCACTGCATTCTGTAACAACTAAACTAGCATCTAATGCTTTACTTGAATCAACCTTTCCCTCTTTTGACTGCATCTGTCTTTCATTCATCCTGCTATCATACTCTCGTTTATGTTGTGTTCTTTCATCAATAGACTTTTTAACATATTCCATGTGTTGGATAAATGTATCATGGAATTGTCGAACCTCGGTTCGTGTGTATGCTAGAAAGTACCTACGTATCATTAGACCATCGTTATCATCGAAATAGTATCGGAAATTGATGAGCAGCTAAAACTGTGTCTTGAGTACTCTAAAAGCATCTATGGATCCGGTTTCTTGAAATTCTTCTTTGTCAAGTTGCTTTTCTAGTTGATCCAAGTTTAGTAACATTGAGCATGTGAAAGTCTGAACATCTTGATCAAAGAGTGCCGTAAATGCCCGTTCGAATCCTCCACTGATTTTTAATTCATTGTATGAAAGAACTTGAAGAAATGAATGAAATAGTCAAAAAGATGCCATGCATCTTTCCTTTGCTTTGACTTGAATTTGTTGCAACTAATGCAGGTCTCTCTCTTGTGAATTAGAATTCAAAGATTCCATTGAAGTTCGATGTGTGAAATGAAATTAAGGATCTTAAGTAGATTAAGTGATGTTGTTGTGGTTATGATGAATGATATGTCTCAAATTATATATACGTATAATATCAAAGTATTGAAATTCCAAAATTACCCTTGAGGACAAAGGTAATTAGAAAATTCACATGAAATTATCGTACGTTTAACCGGTAAGTGTTCACCGGGTCGTTTATACCCCAAGAATTATGAATTGACACCCCGTTTTTATTTGGACAATGATTTGAATGTTTTCAAAGTTTTTGAATTAGTTTTCTATTTCTACTAATAAAAACACATAAAACATATAAAGGAAAATAAACGACTAAACAATTAAGCAATTAGGCACTAAAACAATAACGGGAATTAAAGAAAACGCGACAATTAAGCAAGTACACTAAAATTTAAGCCTACGAAAGCAAACTTAATTTCTAAACCTAAAATATGATAAAAGAAAATTTTATAAAAAAGAATTTTATTTTTTTGATTATTTTTCTAATTTTTATGATTTTTTAAAGTTTTAAAACTAATTTAATGCACGAAAAATATAAAAGTTTGAATTAAAAATCCTAGAAAATTACTAAAAGTTGCTAAACTAGTAAAGAACAAAGGGAAATTAAAAGCTAAGAAAAATCTTAAACAAATAAGCCAGGAAAAATCCTATAAGCACTCGAAGTGCTTATTCTATAATTGGGCCAAAAAGTGATTATAGTTATATTAAGTGCACCTTAGGACATAAAAGTCCCAAGGGCGCAAATGGTGTTGGTGTGGTGTGTTGAGGTGTTGAAAGGTTGAGGTAGGTAGAGGTCAGGGGTTCGAGCCTTGCTCACCCGCGACTTCCCTACTTCCTTTTTTTTTCTTTTTCAAAAACTTTTTGAAACAAACTTATAAAACAACTTAAAATAAGCAACTTTTGTGAAAGTAACTTTTTTCAAAATCAAAAATAAGCTAGAAAACAGCTTCCTAATAAGACAGAAATGACTTAACTCTTTATTTGCTTTTTTCACAAAACTTAAGAAAACTAAAAGCTAGAATAAGCTCAAGCCTGAGCTAAATAAGCTATAACTACCTTTCTACTAACCTAACAAACAAGAATAAGCAAGATTTAAGCAAAATCAACAAGCCATAAGCTGTAAAACTTAATTAAGCACTTATACTAAAACTGCATACTAAACAGTCCTATAAGGCACTATTGAGCTTATTTTTAAGCAAGCAAACGGATCCTTATGGCAATAAGACTTATACTACTAGAAAGGCTGACCATCTAACTACCTAGAACAGCTTTTGAAAACTATTTTGAAAATCAAATTCACAAAGAAAATGCTAATTGAAAAAGGCTGTTTGGCTCAGTAGGAGCTGACTTTTGGTTTTTATAAAAAGACAAAGAGCTAATTTGCAGACTAAAAACAGATACTCAAATAAGATTCTAAAGACAAAATAAGCCCTAACCTATTTAAATCTACCTATGAACTACTTGTGTACCAATTTTGAAAAGCTAATTCCTACTTTTACTAGCTGAATTTTAAGCTTGAAAATGACTAAATTCCATTTTTACTTGCTGATGCAATTGACACACTTATAGCCAAAACTCAAAACCAAAAAGTGCAGACCTAAAGACTTGATTTAAACATCATTTTAACACCTAAATAAGAGCAAAATGAGTAACCAATACAGCTAGAACCAGCTTGAGCTTAAAATGCACTTGAAACTTAAACTAATGCTCACAGATTATAACAACTATTACACTAACTAAATTAAAACCGATTTTACCCTATAAAGACCTTAAATCATAACTTCATAAACCTAAATTTGAAGTTTGAAATCAATTTGGAGAACCAAATGGACATGGACAATACTAACTTATGTTAGTACTGCCTTTAGCCAAACACCCCTTTAAATTGATCAAATCCATTTTTAAGCTTATAAATTTGAGATTTAAATCACAAACTTCAAATACCAGATATTGTTCAGCTAAAAACAAACCTAATAAGCAAATTTCTACAGTAAAATAAGCAGAATCTACAAGCTACAAGCTAATGCTATTATTTTTGATTTTTCAACTGAATTTTAACAATAACTTGTAAACTATGATTTAACTAACAACTACTACTAAATAAGCATCAAACAACTATATTATGCAATAATAAGCTAATCTAAGCAACTATAAGCTACTATTAAGTAGGAATAAGCTAAGTGCAATATAAAGCTATAAAATGATATTTAAGAACTTACAATAGCCTTTGCACAAACAAGGCTAATAGATGCTTTTAAAAGCTACTCAACAAGCTTTAGCTTATCTAATGATAAGCTAGTAAGGTCCTGAAAGCCCTTCCATTACTGGCTTCCCTTCCATTTAAAAGCTAAGGTAATTTGAAGGGAGGAATATTTGATTAATCAAACTAAGTTAAGCTTTTATAAGCTTAACTGAGAGTAAACAAGCTTAGTGTAGTATGAGTAGCTTAAAAGAGCTTATGATGCTTTTACAAATCATAATTGCTTAACATAAAAGACTGAATTGAACAAGAGTTAAGATAAAACTGAATTTTATTAAAACATTTACTGATTACAATACTTTGAAAGAAATTAAGTGAAATTTAAATGACTTTTAAGCTAAAAACATACAAGCTAGACCTAAATTAAGCTACTCCTACACTAGATAAGATCCCCCGTTTTTGTGAGATGAGCTCCCTTTTATAGGCAAGAGTGAATGCTTCTAGGTCCTTTAGACGCTCCTTTTGCTTTGATCCTGGCCCTTAATCCATAACCGTCTCTCAATTATTTTGATCTTGTTCGTTGAATGCTCTCCACGCTTTTTAACCAATTATATTGCTGGGGATTGCCAGCGTGGCTCCCCAGTGTGTAAGAGGTGTCAGCTTCTAGAAGGGTTAATCATATTTAAGCAAAGTTAATTTGGTGCAGGGTGAATTGGGGAAGAGAGTGAACAGTAAAAACCAATTCGCGCCTTTTTCTTTTCTTGTTTGTTTGACCGAGTAGTATAAGAAGGCTTGATTTGGGCTTATGTAAAGGGTTGGGCCAGGGAAATGGTTTTTTTGGTTATTTTGGACTTAACGACCGTTAGTCCCTAACTATTAAAGGAATACCAGTGTTATTGGTTTAAGGACTTTTGGTGAAAATGGTTTATCATTAAGGGCTCATTTGGAATTTTCAGAGTTTTGTCTTCACGTGAGTTGACCAATGTTGGCTTTGGTTGACTTTTTGTTGAACTTTGCTTACATAAATCCGGCTTTTGTGTACTCTTTCCGTCTCGTGTTTGTTTTTGTCTGGTTTTTGGCTTTTTTCTTGTGATTTTTGCAATATCCGTACCTACACATCACAAAAGACAAAATACACAATATTCAAGCATAATATGCATTATTTTATCTTTTAAGGGTCATTTTTGGTATAAAACGGATATGTGATTTCTCACATATCAAAATTCCTCAAACTAAGTGATTGCCGTGTCCTCACGCAATATTATATACTCAAAAACCAAATACTCCAAAACTTCCCCAAACTTATCCTTTGAAAAGTAGCAAAGTCTTTTGGGGAGAGTTAAGAAATCACAAGTTTTAAAACACCCCTTTTTCCATTTTTCAAAGTTTTTCATTTTTATGATTTTCTTAATTTACAACTTACAACTTATTCATGTGTGACATAATGTATTACTTTCATTATTCATTGATAACTTTGAGGATCAAGAAACAAAAAGCACAAAAAGTGTCCAAATGGATAAATTCATCGTCCCCGACTTTCACTTCTCCAAGCCAAGCTTAAAAACAAGATCATTGTAAAATACAAGTTATGATGCTAACACTACTCATAAAAGCTAATTGTGTATTACTTTTCCTCCCTTATTCCTAATTTTGTATCTCAAGATTTTATTTAAGTCATATACCCGAAGGCTCTTTAAGACTTTATTTCGATACTTATTAATTCCAAAAATAAAGCGTAACGGTTAAAAACGCAATAATTAGTTCCTAGCCCTTTTCAAAAGATCAAATGTCATCAAAATTAAGTCCACATCGAGGCGACCAAAATTTGGCTTTTATTAGGTTACTTAAGCAGCAACTAAAATTTAGCGTTTGGTTAGGCACTTAAGCAGAGCACCAATCATGTCATATACCCTAATGCTCTTTAAAGACATTAAAATGGACCTATCTTATTTGCACCATAAACCCTAAGGCTCTTTAAGGTACAAAACAAGAACAAAAAATAAAGCAACAAATCCATTCTATATACCCTTAGGCTATTTAAAGAATGAATAAGGCTATAATTTCACTTATTAAATTTTTACTTACCCCATATACCCAAAGGCTACGTGATCGAAGGAGATATTATAAAGGGCAAACAAAATATATATTAATGTGATACATTAAAATAGTAAGGTCAAATTAAGTAATCCCCTGATGTGTACTCATCTTAAATCACAAGAACTAAAAGAAAACTTCTATGAACTATTATTTAAAACCAAAAAAACCGCACAACTCAATTTATTAAACAATAAAATAAAGGTGAAACAAGCTAATAGGAGAAAAAGCCACAATTAACAAACTATTAGCTCTAAAGAAATCCAACTATTCCAATTCCACTTTTAGCATCAAAACGTATATTCTAGTCTATATTTCATGTTCCTTCAAATTTAAAAATTTCTTAAGGAAAGAACTCGTGAATGCTTAGCCTAACAAATCGATCTTTGTATAATTTAAAATCAATTATGGGAACGTAAACTTTGCAAAGTCTTGACCTTTCAAGCTAGACTTGCTTTTTATTGTTCCTTGTATAACAAGATAGCAATTTCAATTCATTTACGTTACGGAGAGAAAAGCTAAGATATAAAACCCGTCGGGTCAAAATTTACTTTTGGTTTCTTCACCAACGGAAAGCCTACATTCGTGTCAAAACACTTATTTTTATCAAGTCTATATTTATATTTTTCATCATTTTTTTTTAATAATAACAACCATGAACATTTAAATTTTTTAACATATATAAAATATAAAAATTTAGCGGGTAAAAACGGGGTAACGTGAGAATAATGGGCAAAAGGTAGGTTAGATCATAATCGATTGATATACCACCCAACTAAACCATAAACATTGTCCCTCAATGTTTCCCTAGATCTCAAGGCTTATAACCCCCATACTAGAACATCACAAAAAAGTCGAAATGCATAAACCGTGCATGGAGAAAGATCACCAAAAAATCTCTTAAGCCGTTTATTAAGTATGCTAAAAGATAGATGTTAGTCAATAATAATCTAGGATATCGGATTTCCCCAAACTAATGGCAAGCAAAGGCTAGGAAGCTCGAGTGAACCGGGACAAAACACCGAACACGAGAGTCTTCAAAAATTTTGGGTCAATCCTACAAACAATCACAAGCACAAACAACAAGAATCGGAAGAGTACAAGCCTCCTCACATCACATTAGAAATAA
This sequence comes from Tanacetum coccineum, assembly GCA_026074375.1. Taxonomy (NCBI): domain Eukaryota; kingdom Viridiplantae; phylum Streptophyta; class Magnoliopsida; order Asterales; family Asteraceae; genus Tanacetum; species Tanacetum coccineum. The sequence goes on along the minus strand of BQNB010022410.1, from coordinate 43,120 downwards.
GAAAGAAGAAAGATGGATAAGCATGGGGTGCCTCCCACGAAGCGCTTTGTTTTTGGTAACCGAGTCACATAGCTATGACACAATCCTCATATTCATTTTGTCTATGGGGATCCATGGGGATGAAACAAGTGGAAGAGCAAACTTCCATTTGACTTTCAAATGCCACCGGCTCAAGAGAAGAAAAATGAAAAGCGAAGATGCCGGGGTCAAAAATGGTATCCTCATTCCCGGAGGAGAGAAGAAAATTCACAGGATAAGTAAGAAGGATTTGGATAACAATTGTGAAGGAAAGACAATGGCAATCCTTAGAGGATAATCTCACAATTGATGGAGAGAAAATTTTCTCCCAAATCCCGGGGTCGAAAACTTTGTCCTTGGTCATCAAATCATCATTATCAGGTTCATCCTTTAAACTTCTTGGGTCATGATCGAAAAACACCTCGGGGAAGAGATTATGGGTGGTGTTATGCAAAATCTCAAGAACGTCTCTCTTCGAGTCATTATAAGCGTCCATAATATCCGAAGGGACATCAATAGCTAGAAAAACATCAATCTCATCAATATCGCCTCCTGGATCGAAACACTCATCCTCATCGAAAAGAGGTGTGCTAAGTAAAACTGGCTCATCAGAATTAGAAACATTAGAGTCCTCGCTCTCGACATCCTCTAATATCTCATTAAAAAGAGGATTAATGTCACTAGAGTTGTAATTGTCATCAAATTCAAAAAGAGGGTTTGAATAAATTTGAAAATTTTCTTTTTGAACATCCTCCTTAAGAAATGACTCGTCATCACTAGAAGTAAAGGCATCATTAAAACCGAAGAGAGGATTTGAGAAAATCATTTTATTATCACAAAAAGGCAAATCACATCCTTTGACATCGTCGTCATCTCCCGGTGGAGGTAAGCAAACTAGAGCAGGTTCATTGATGAACCTCTCGGAATTAGGATCAATCGTAATCGTAGGTGAAAAATCTGTTGACGGATCACGGTTAAGCAACAATTCGATTTCTCTAAGATCGGCTTCAAAATCAAAATCCGCATTTCACGGTGGAAATGGGTCAAGAAGAGCGAGTTCATCGGCGAACTCCTCAAGAAGAGAATCGCTAGTCTCAAAAAATATGAGACTAGGACGAGAATCAGAAAGCGGAGTGGTACTACCACTCGAGGGATGATTTGATTTTTTTAATTTTAATTCTTCTTCAAAACTATCCTCGCATGTGACATTAATGAAATTAATCATATTAATCGACTCGTTTACATTCTTTTGAGGAAGTTTTGAAGTGCTATCCTCATGAAAGATTAATTGTTCATCCCCATCCCTTAAGATAAGCTCTCCTTCGTACACATCGATTAAAGCACGGCCGGTCCTCAAGAAGGATCTCCCCAGAATGAGGGGAACCCGAGGATCGGCTTCAAAATCAACAACAACAAAGTCGGTAGGAAAGTGAAACTTCCCCACTTTGACAAAAACGTCTTCGGCGAGTCCTTTAGGACGAGTAATGGATCGATCCGCTTTTCCGCATAGCTATTAGAGTCATCGGAGTGGGGGTAAGTTAGGGTTAGGAAAGTTTTTCCCCCTAATGGATAAGATGGCATACGATTTATGCTGCACCAAGATCGGCCAAGCGTGACTTTACATCCATTCCCGAGAAAATCTCTTGGTATACGTAAAACTTGCCGGGTTCTCAAGTTTTCAGGCCATGAATAATGCTTTTTAAGGAGCATCGTTCGAATATTCTCATTCAACGGTATCTCTAGCGAATTCAAAAAACTTGTCCTTCCTTATTCATGAGCAAATTCTTAATCGTAGGGGCAAATCTTGGCATCAAAAGTAAAGCGTCCGCGAAGCTAATGTCGAAGCGCAAATCTTGAAAGATTTGAAAGATCTTCTCCATTTGATTCGAAGCTTTTTCACGGAACTTTTGATCATTAAGTCTCGAAGGATATGGAATATTAGGCTTAGGTAAAGTCTTCGGAACATCGGGTTCCGGAATCGGAATGGGGTTAACCGGAGGTTGGATGTGAGCGGTACTTCCTTGGAAATTAGTTTGCTCCTTATCCGTTGTCTCCTCGGTTTCTCGTTCCACTACCTTTTTGGGAGAAGGATTAGTAGGAATCGAAGGTCCCTCATAAGCAACACCACTTCGAGTAGTGATTGCTTTCATCTCACACTTCGGGTTAGGAATAGTATTACTCGGAAGAGTACCCGAAGTTGAGGCTTGGTTTTGGAAAAATCCACTTAACATATTTTGCAAATTATTTTGAAAAGCATTTTGTTGATTCATCAAGACGGTTTGTTGAGTCTTCATTGTATTTTGAATTTCATTCTTAAATTCTCCTTTCAACGAGTTGATTTGACTTTGCATGTTTCTCATCATTTGATCATTAGATTTCATATAATTTGAAAACTCATTTGGAACTCCTTGTTGAACTTGATTATTAGGAACTTGAAAAGGTTGGTTTTGAAATCCTTGATTTTGAAAATTTGGAGCATGATTAATTTGAGCTTGAAAACCTTGATTTCCATGAAAATTATTTCCCCGATTAAAATTATTCCCTTGACCTTGATTTTGATTATACCTATTTTGACCATTGTTTTGCACCGGAGCAAAACCGGGTGGTGCCATGTGGTTGCTAACACGGTTTGGAGGAGCTACTTGATTGTAAGTACTCGTTGCAGCACAAACACTAGATTGATTGCTATCGGTATTAGGACAATTGTAGTAAGCATGAGCACCACCACAAGTAACACAAGATTCCTCAACCGCTTTAACCGTAGCGGGAGTGACAACTTTCTTAGAAACAATCTCAACTAATGTCAAAATTTGGTCCGCAAGCTTATCAATTCTCTCATCCGTTCTACTAAAACTTTCCCTAGAAGTCGTATTCATCCTAGAAAAATTCGATTTATTTCGTGAATAACGAACTTTTGATTTATTCTCAATTATGTTCAAAGCTTCTCTAGTAGTCTTACTTAAAAGATTTCCACCTGTCGCGGCATTTAAGGAGTCTTGATCGTTATCATTTAAACCATTATAGAAAGTATCTATTTAGGTTAACTCCGTAAATCCGTAGTGGGGACAAGCTCTAAGCATTTCCTTAAATCGTTCCCATGCTTCACTAAATGTTTCCTTGAATTTTTGGGTAAAACGAGAGATTTCATTCTTGAGGTGGGTGGTCTTCGAAGGAGGAAAAAATTGGTTCACAAATTTGTTTACGAGATCATCCCAAGTCAAGATCGAATTAGGAGGTTCTTTATCGTACCAAATCCTAGCGGCTCCCTCGAGTGAATATGGAAACATCATAAGTTTAATCACATCATTCGGTACATCCCTAAATTTTAAAGTCGAGGTAATCCTTTTGAAAATTTTTTTGTTATACGGAGTATGGGATTCTCCCTCTCAAAACCGTGAAACGGGCTAGCTTGAACTAATTGTAGCAAATTCGTCTTAATCTCAAAATGATCCGCATTAATTTCTGGTATGACGATAGCTTCTCCATACCCTTCCGTGGGTGCTCGGAGTAGCTCTTCCATTGTTCGTTCCGCCATTGGTGCAACTTCAACGATAGTACGAAGCTCGGGTTCGACTACGTTTGGAGCACGTCTTCTATTTCGACGTCTCGGAATGGTTACGGGTGAATTATTTGGAAAATTGGAATTTCTAGTGCGCATGCACTAAACAAAACAAACGAGGAGAGAAAAATATATACACAAAAATATTTTTGTTTCACCGAATAATCAACAAACTTAGGGTAACTCCCTTAAGTGAAACTTGCAAACGGGGGACGTAGTGGGAGCGAATCGCCTTAAAAACGTTTGTCCCTTCGGGTCGTAGTTCCGTGGAACAACCCTCCTAATAGCTTATTTCACAAAAGAGGTGCGCCTTTTTCGTAAGTGACACAAGACGGTTACTTTTTTTTGAATCTTAAGTTCGGGAACTTATTAATGGATATTCACAAATTCTCTAGTAAGAGAATTAAATTGCTTGTGTATTTTAGTATTTAAGAGAACACAATAAAAATCGAAAAATCCGGAAGAGCAAATATTTTTGTATTTTTTTATTTATCTATTAACTTCTACATATAGTAAAAAGAAAAAGAAAAATATTTTTTACTTTTTTTATTTTTATATTTTTTTAGATTTTAGATTTTTTTTCTTCAAAAAGACGTAACTTTCGAAGACGAAAGGTTCTCCAAATCACGATCGACAAATTCAAACGAGAGAATCTTTAACACAATTCCCCGGCAACGGCGCCAAAAATTTGATGTGTCTCAAATTATATATACGTATAATATCAAAGTATTGAAATTCCAAAATTACCCTTGAGGACAAAGGTAATATGAAAATTCACACGAAAATATCGTACGTTATCCGGTAAGTGTTCACCGGGTCGTTTATACCCCAAGAATTATGAAATTGAGACCTCGTTTTTGTTTGGACAATGACTTGAATGGTTCTAAATTTTTGAGTTGGTTTTCTATTTCTACGAATAAAAACACATAAAATACGCAAAGGAAATTAAACAACTAAGCAATTAAACATGAAAACGTTAACGGGAATTGAAGAAAACGCGACAATTAAGCAAGTATACTAAAATTAAGACCTACGAACGCAAATTTAATTTCTAAACCTAAATTATGATAAAAGAAAATTTTCAGAAAAAGAATTTTTTTTTTTGATTATTTTTCTATTTTTTATGATTTTTTAAAGTTTTTAACAAAAATTAAATGATTAAAAATACCAAACTAAATTTAAAAATTCTAGGAAAATTACTGAAAAATGAACAAAAGTGTAACAGATTTTATAAAAAATATAAACTCGAAATAAGCTAACTCAATAAGCCCTAAAGAGTCCTAAATAAGCTACGGCTTTTTAATTGAAAAAGGAACTGAAAATGTATTTAAAAGATTAGGTGTGGGCTATCATAACAGATAGCCCTGGTCTGGTGCGATGGTTAATGTGTGTGTATGTTGGGACGTGTGGGTGTGAAAGGTTAGGTCACAGGTTCGAACCCGTGGCTTAACTTTTTGCTATTTATTTTATGTTTCAAAACTTTTTGGAAAATCTTACAAAACAGCTTGAAACTAACAACTTTTGCAAAAGAAACTTTTTGTAAATCTTAAACAATAAGCCAGAAATTGAGCTTAAAAATTGACAAATTGAATAAGTCAAACTGAAAACTTGAAATTGATTAAGCTCAAACTGAAATCTACTTAAGCTACTAATTCTAATAATATACTAACAAGCATATCTTAGCAAAGATTTAAGCAAAAGAATAAGCCCATAAGTGTATTAAGCACTTAAGCAATCTGAGTGTATAACTGCTAATCAAACAGACAAATAGGGAAATTTAGGACTTACTTTTTAAGCTAATAGTCAGAAAACTACCCCTTATGGTTATAAGAACTTTTATACCACTAAAAAGCCTGATTATGTGTGAACAAACGCATATTGTTTGTATACCTTTAAAAAAAAAGGCCCAATTAAGCCCAAAATCATACTAAAAATGGCAAAGTTATGCTTGTTTTTATGTTTTGTGTGTGCAGGTACGGATAAAGCAAAAATCACATGAAAACGATCAAAAACGGACAAACACATACACGAGAAAAGGAAGAGTGTGCAAGAGCCGGGAAAGCAAAGTCAGAAGAACAGTCAACCCATTCTGTCAACTCGTCAAAGCACAAAAGGACAAAAAATCCAAAAGTTACAAATCTAGTCCCTCATGTTTTCTAAGTTACACAAATAATTCCCTAAGCGTAAGGGCCAATTCATATCAAAACCATACCCGGATCTAAAGCCTTCAAATCATTAACTTTACCCGGCCCAAACAAAAGCCCTATAACCCTAATGTAAAATCCAGGGACTTATCTTGTCCATATCAAACTCCTTTACAAACTATGGACTTATATGGCTATAACACATGTTAGGACTAAAAATGCCAATATACCTATAATCTTAACTATTTTTTAACCATCTCAGTCAAAAACAAGCGGGGAAAAAAAATTGTTGGTACTGTTCAAGTCTCCATTCATCATTTTAACCATGGGTTTAATTACATAGGGCTAATAAAAAATTAAAGGGTGCAATAGGACAATCAAGTGGTCTAGTACTAAAATGGCCTAGGGTTAGATTTCGTAATCTCAAGGCCCTAATTTCTCACTTAGCAAGAAGGCCACAGTGGCAAGAGTTGAAAGCACAAAGGATGGATTCGGATTTGCATTAGATTCAATCAGTAAAACAAGCACTATCAAGGCTTGACACACGGATGCCTCGGATTCGGGCAAGTCTGTATGTCCAAAATATGATCCAACGGCTAAGGACTTATCCTCAATGTATGGAAAAATGGATGGCAAGAGATTGATGGGATTCGTGTTGTAGACCTTCAAGAGGCTAGATCTAGATGGTTCACTAAGAGGCTTATAAATAGCCACACTTTCACACACCAACACTATTCTAGTTAGCTACTTTTATTTTTTTTTTGCTGAATTTTAGTTTAGCTTATGAATTTTTCATGTATATTCTTTAAATTCCCTATTGTATTCTCTTTCTGAATGTAACAAGCTTTTTAGTAAATGAAATTCAGTCTTCTTTTAATACAATTGTTATAAATTCTTTATAGTCTAGGGTTATCTTGTTATTGAATCATTTAACTATCATATAGCTCTTATTAGCTCTCTAAGGTCTCGAAGTTAGATTGAGCTTTAATTCAGGTCGTATTAATCTACTTAAATAAAAAATAAAATCAGCTTATTACCCTTGATAATTGGTTATAAGCTTATGGAAGGGGGGATACCAATTAATGGAAGGGGATCCCAAGGACTTTACTGGCTTCTCCTTTCATTAAAGCCAGAGCTGTTGAAAAAGGCTCTATGAGACTTAATGTGCTTCAGTTTAGATGAAGCTATTGGTTAGGTCTCATTTTAAATTCATTGTTTTTTATTTTCTAGCTTTAAATTTGCTTTGTTACTAGATGCTTTATTTTGCTTTGTCTAATTGCTTTTCCTAGTGCTTTAATTTGTGCTTATTTCATGTTTATCTCATTCTTACTTTTGCTTTTTAGATTTATTGCTTATCTGTTTTTGATTAAAATAGTTTTGATCTTTTGATTTCGTTTGTTTCTTCGTAATTTCAATAAAAACCAAAAAAAATAAAAAATTAGTTATGTTTGGATTGATCTTTGTTCCTAGTTTTCATTTGCTAATCATGTTTGCTAAGCTTTTGTTATTAGCTACATTGATGCCTGGTATCATAGTTTAGTGAAGTGTTTTCTATTTTAAAGCTTTTTGAAATCTGTCTAACAATATAAAGGGTTATTGTTTGGAAATTGACTTGTTTGACACTACAAAAGATCAAATGGGACTTGTGTATTTTGTTTGTGTCTGTTTAATTTTCATTTGTAACTTGTAGTAAAGAGTATTTTTAAGGTTAGTGATTGTTTTAACATTCAACAAGTTAAGGCCTTAATTTTGTGGTGTGTCAGACCAAGGGACTTTTTTCCCGTTCTTACTTTTTCGCTTGTTGGTAAATTTGAATCAAAGCCCCTCTAAGTCTTGTATTTTGTTTTATTGGTTGTTTATATTTTTTAAAACATCTATTGAGTGTGTTTAGTGCATAATTGACCACATTTGTGCCTGCCACTTTGCTTTGCTCTTTGGTATATTACATAAGCAGTAGTTAACTTTTATTACTATGCTGAACTTTAACTTCCAATTTTAGTTAGTGTTAGTAACTTTTAAGCTCTCAAATTAAGTAGCTTTTATTTCATACATAGTCTTAATATAGTTTAGGGCCTTCATTGTTTTTTTATTTTTCTAGCTTAATTTACTCAGTTACAAATTAGCTTTAAAACAGACACAAAAATCTCGCATTAAATAACAAATCTGTTAGTAATAGAAATTAGCCTTTTAATTTTAGAATTTTAAGTTGTAGTATCTTGATTTTCTTGTTTGAATTCTTTTGCTGTATAGTTAAGGTTAATTAGTTCCCATAAGCTAAACCTCTGTCTTGGCTTTATTTGAGCTTTTTATGCTTAGCCTTAATTTTTGAGCTTTTTTTGAGTTGATTCTTGAGTTTGCAGCTTTGATCCTATATTTTAGTTAGCTTTTAGTGTTTCTTGTTTAATTAGCTTATTAGAATTAGCTTGTAGGCATCTTAAGCTGTCTAGAACAACTTTTGGTTTAGCATTCGAGCTTATATTGTACTTTGTGCAAGTGATGTAGTGTAACCAAGCATAAGTGAGCTCAAAAGCTCACTTTCTAAGGTCAGCTTATTAATAAGCTGTTTCAAAGCTAATTTGTCATTTTCAGACAAAAAGTGTAGTTTTAAAGTTGTTTAAAATCAGGTTTTTAATAGTTTGGATATTTAGTTTTTGTTTAAAAGTAAAAAAAAAATTTGCAAAAAAATAGGGGAATTTGCAAGACTTGAACCCACGACCTCAAGCACACAACACCACGTTTTACCTTTTGCTTCAACCCCCCCCAACTTCATCCAACCAAAGCATGCACCATTTATAGTTATGCACATTTTAATTTTTCCTTTTTCATTATAAGCCGTAGTCCTCCTCCCCCACCCCCCACCCCCCCCCCCACCCCCACCCCCCCCCACCCCCCCCACACCCCCCCCCCCCCACCACCCCCCCCCGCCCCCCCCCCACACCCCCCTCCCCTTATTTCAGGGCCCTTATCTTGTAAAGCTGTATTTTTGAGCACTTTTTTTCCCTTTGGGGGGGTGGGGTTTTTTTTTTTTTTGGGTTTGGGGCTATTTTTTTGGGGGGGTTTGGGTTGGGGGGGGGATTGGAGGGGGGGGTTGTTGTTTTTGGAGGGTTTTTTTTTTGTGTTTTTGGGGGATTGGGGGGGGGGGTGGGGGGGAGGGGGGGATCTTCTGTTTTGTTTTTCTTCTTTTGGTTTTATAGCTTTTTAGATTTTTACGTATTTTTGTGTATTTTTCCTTAAAGTGGAAATTATTTTTTTTTTTAATCATTTTTTAAGGTTTTAATATAATCAAAAATACATATAAATAGAAAAAAGTTTTATAAAAATTAAAATAAATTAGTTTTTAGTATTAGAATTATATTACTTTTGGTTTTACAATCATTTATATTCATTTTATCACTTTTTGTTTTTAATTTTCATTTTAAGCTTTTGATTTTAATTTAAAAAATAGGATTTTAATTTTAAAAATAGTTAAAAATAGTTTTCTGAGTTTTTATATTATTTTAGACCTTTCTAAGTTTTAAAATCATTTTTTTCTTAATTTTTTGGACTTTATTTGCTATTTTTCTAGGTTTTTAATTAGATTAATATTAGTTTTTAATTCATAATAATTCAAATAATAATCAAAAAAAATATTTTTCTTTTTCTAAAATTTTATTTGTCCTGTTCTAGTTTATAAATTTTTGGTTTTCATTTTTTAGGGTTAATTGGCTTTTTTTGCATTATTTGTCGCGTTTTAATTATTCCCGTTAATTGTTTTAAGTGTTTAATTGCTTTTGTGTGCTTATTTTATTTGTTGCTTTTATTTAGTAGTCATATATAATCAAATCAATCTTTGCTCTTATTCAAATCATAATCCAAACTAAAGCGTGGTTTCAATTTCACAAGTCGTTGGGAAAACGACTCTGGAAAGCATACTTCCCGGTAAATACGTATTATATTATATTATATTATTATAATTTAATATTTAGAGTGCATTTTCTTAAGGGTGACTTAGGGGAAAGTTCTTAATTGCTTCTTTTGGAGTATTTTATATTATTTTTTATGTATAAATACAAGTGATATTAATTTTTGGGCTCCGTCTGCCAGGGACTTGTGTTAAAGATTCCTTCGTTTACGTTTGTTGATTTTGGTTTGAAGATCCTTTCGTCCTCGAAAGTTTCATTTTTGTTAAATAATTCAAAAATCCAAAAAAATTAAAAAATATACAAAGTAAAAAAATATATTTTCTTTTTCTTTTTAGTATAGTTATCAGATTAAAAAAACAAAAATACAAAAATATTTTCTCTTTCAATTTAAAAAATAAACAAATTTGATAAAAGAACACCAACAAATAATACCTTCAATTGAGGTATTATCCATAATAAGTTCCCAACTCGAATTTAAGATTTAATATTCTTACCTTTTGTGTCACTTCGAGATACGGGCTCAACCTTAAAAAAGTTCAATTTTTTAAGAGCTACGTGATGTAGTAAGTTTGATTATTTGGTTCTAGTTTGTCTTTCTCGTTGTCGTTAAAATTAGATTGTGGAATAAACTTTATGTAATTTCCAAAAATATTTTTATTATTTTTCTATAGTTTCTTTTCCAATAGTGCATCGCACTTCCTAGACGTTCTATTTTCCTAATTCAAAGTCACAAATTACTTGAGTCGGAGGGGGGGGGGAAAAAAGTTTTAACTTAGACGAACCCGAGATCGAACTATTGTTGCACCTATGGCAGATCGTACATTGGATGAGCTACTTCGTGCCCCCATGGAAGGGTACGGAGAAGCTTTTGTTTTTACCTGAAATCAATGCCGATCATTTTGAGGGTTTAAGACGAATTTGGCTTCAGTGGGTTCAAGCCTAACCCAATTTTACGGTCGTGGAATAACTATAATACGCATGCTCTATATTATAGCTTCAAAAGGAATTACCTCGATCTTTTACGATTTAGGAATGTTCCTAACGATGTGATTAAGCTTATGTTGTTTAATTTTCGGCTCGAGGGGAGCGCTTTTAAAAACTTGGTTCGAGATAAGAAAACACCAATTCCAATCTTGACTTGGGAGGATCTGTTACAAGTTTCGAGTCAACCAATTTTTCCTCTTCAAAAAAAACCACTTCCCAACTTACTTTAAAGAATGATAAAAATTTCTCATCTTTACACAAAAATTGTGGGGGAAAACTTTTAGTGAAAGCTAGGAACGATTTAAGGAGTTGCTTAGAGCATGCCCTCATCACGGATTTACAGAGTTAACTCAAGTTGATACATTTTACAATGGTTTAAACGACAATGAACAAGACTCCTTAAATGCCGCGCGTAGGAGTGGGAAATCTTTTTGAGTAAAACGACTTGAGAGGTTTATTAAACATAATTGAAGAATAAATCAAAAGTACGTATTTCACGAAATAAACCAAAGGCTTCTAGGAGGGATTGTACTTCTAGTAAAACGGTGAGAGATATTGATAAGCTTGTGGATCAACTTTCAAACTTAGTCAAGAGATTGTTTCTAAAAAAGTTGTCACTCCGCGCTCCGGTTTGTTTCAAAGCGGTTGAGGAATTCTTTGATGTGTTATTGTGGTGGTGTCATTCTTGGTTTAATTGTTCGGCTACCGACAACAATCAGACTAGTGTTTGTGCGGATACGGGTATTACAATCAGCTAACCCTCCAAACGTGGTAGTAATCAAATGGCACCACCTGTTTTTTGCTCCGGGCATGCAAAACAATGGTCAAAATAGGTTTAATCAGAATTATGTTCAAGGGAATAATTTTAATCGGGGGAATAATTTTCATGGAAATCAAGGTTTTCAAAATCAAAATAATCATGCTCCAAATTTTCAAAACCAAGGATTTCAAAATCAACCTTTTCAAGTGCATAATATATCAGTTCAAAAGAGATTTTCAAATGATTTTTCAAGTTACAAGAGAATAATGATTAGATGTTAAAAAAAACATGCAAAGTCAAATCAAACTCGTTTGGAAGGAGACCTTAAGAATGAAATTCAGAATATACGATAAAATTCAACAAGCCTTCATGATGATTCAAAAAAATCCACTTTTCAAAATAATTTGCAAAACATGATTTGTGGATTGTTTCAAAACCAAGCCTCAACTTCGGGTACTCTTCCGAGTAACACCATTCCAAACCCGAAGGGTGAGATGAAAGCAATCATTACTCGAAGTGGTGTTGCTTATGAGGGACCCTCGATTATACTAATCTTTCATAAAAAGGGTAGGGGAACGAGAAACCGAAAAAAACAACGGATAAATAGGCAAACAAATTTCTAAGGAAGTACCGCTCAAATCCCACCTCTGGTTATCCCCATTCCCATTCCGGAACCCGATGTTCCGACGACTTTACCTAAAACCATTCCCATTCCGGAATCTGATATTCCAAACAGTTTACCTAAGCCAAATATCCCATACCCTTGACGACGTTGATTAATCACAAAAGTACCGTGACAAAGCTGCGAATCAATGGGGAGAAGATCTTCCAAATCTTTCAAGATTTGGCTTGTCATTAGTTTAGCGGGATGCTTTACTTTTGTTGACCAAAATTTGCTCCTATCGATTAAGAGTTTCCTCTTGTATAAGGAAAAGTTGCTTGTTGCTTTGCTAAGTTTACCCATTGAACGGTGTATTGCTCGGAGATGCTTCTCATAAAAGTTTCCTTTTTTTTTTGTTTCTTTTTTTTTTATTACGAATTAAGCTTGGACTTCCCGGCAAAGTTTTCATTTCAATGTAATTTCCCAAGAATAGAGGTATGCCACGCCTCTGGACCGGATTTTGGTGCGCAGCATAAAACCTTATGCCTCTTTCTATCCGGAATATATAAAGCTTTCTTCTACCTGAAACTTTACACCAAATCGGATGACTTTAAGAGTTCAGAAGATTCCGATCAATTACTTATATAAAGGACTCGCCAACAGATGGTTTTTGTCAAAAGTTTGAGGAAATTTCATTTTCTACCCGACTTTGTTGTTGTGATTTCGAATGCTGAATCACTCAGCAGTGCCCTCTCATTTACTAGGGAGATCCTTTTTTGAAGCGATCGTGCTTTAATAGATGTTTATGGAGTGGAAAATGAACCCTTTGGGTTGATAGCGAAGCCGCAACTTTTAATCTAGATCAAACCAAGAGATACTCCTCTACATATGACATACACGGTAAACTAACATTGAAATCATTGATGCAATTTGTGAGGAGGTATGCTCCGGATTTGCTAGATTTCTAATTCTTCGGGTGGCAATCCCAACCCGAGTCTGAGCCATGACTCCGAATATTATTTTGGAAAGGAAATTGTTAGCTTATCTTAAGGATGATTCAAATTTCACCAGAAAAATTGATTATGCCGGATTGCATTCGGTGAGGAAGTTATTTATTTGATTGAAAAATTGTTAAATTATAAACCTGTTTCAACTTCCTCCGATGGACACTTAAACAAGTGATTACGGCTGATAGTGAACCGAGGCAAAAATCTTCAATTGAAGTGCCTCCGGAATTGAGTTAAAAGATTTGCCGTCTCATTAGCATATGCTTTCTTGGAAGGATAACGATATGTTACCTGTTATATTGTAAAAGGTTTTAAAAAATGAGAAAAATTATGCTCTTTTAAAAGTGCTAAAATCTCACAAAAGTTGCCATTGCTTGGAAAACTCACCGTCATCAAGGGTATAGACCCTGGTTTTTTGTACCACAAAATCTTGAAGGAAGATGATTACAAAACCTACAGGTTCAGAGTCAAAATGGTAATCCCAAAAAAATTATAAGGTAATCAAATATAGTGGTCTAAAAACTTCTTGGTGCCGGAATGATTTACCCGTTTCTCTGACAGCCCTATGAGTTAGTCCAGTGCATTATGTTTCCAAGGGAAAGGTTGGTAATAACCGTCGTTCGCTAATGAAGAGTGGAAAATGAATTAATTTCTCGAACACGTTTAGTTACAGGATGGAGAGTCGTGTTTCGACTATAGGTAATTTAAATGAAGGACTCGAAAAAGATCATTTTTCATCACCGTTTATTGGATCAGATGATTGAAAGATTAGCTGGGAAAATGAGTTCTATTGTTTCTAGCACGGATTTTCAGGTACTTTCCAAGTACATTAGATCCCCCAATACAGGAGAAAAACTACGTTTCACATGCCCGTATGGAACTTTCGCGTCACCGACAGCATGCCATCTTGGGTTTAGTAATGCTTCTCGGTTCTTTTCATCGGTGTCTATGATGGCCATATTTCGTTGATAAGATCGAAAAGACCATGGAAGTGTTTATGGATGATTTCTTGGTTTTTGGGGATAGTTTTGATTCGTGCCTCTCCAATTTAGAAAAGATGCTAAAATGATGTGAAGACACGAATTTAGTTCTTAATTAGGAGAAGTGCCACTTTTATGTGTAAGAAGGGGAAGTGTGTTAGGGCATAAAAATTTCAAAGGCGGTGGGGTGAATTGAGGTTGATCGTGCTATAAGTTAAAGTCGATGTTATCGCATAGCTCCATCACCCGACTACTACAGTTAATAAGGTGTAGGAGTTTCTTAGGACATGAAGGTTTTACCGTCGATTTATCCAAGACTTTTTCTAAATTGCTAGACCAATATCCCCACCCTTCTTGAGAAGGAAACACCGTTTGTGTTTTTAAGATTGTATTGATGATTTTCAGACTCTTAAATGAAGCTTACCGAAGCTCCTATCTTAGTTGTCCCGGATTGGATACTTAACGTTCGACTTCATAGTGTGTTGCAAAGTGCGATTTCGACGGAGATTGGTTTGCAGTTCTTGGACAACGAAAGATGAAGCATTTTAAGCCTATACATTTTGATAGCATTGGACTATGATGAAGCTCAATTCATTTCAACTACCTACAGAAAAGGAAATGCTCTGCAGTTGTGTATGCTTTTGAAAAGTTGTCCGGCCACTATCTTGTGTTATCCAAAGCATAGTGTTAGGATCACTCGGCTTTAAAGTACCTTATGAACAACAAGTCGTAAGCCGAGGTTGCTTCGGTAGGTTCCTTCTCCTACATGAATTTATTATCCGCATCCGTGATAAAATAGGACAGTGAGAATCTTGGGCTGACCATTTGTCTTTAGACTTGAGAATCCTCATAAGGATCGTGTTACGATAAAACAAAGGACATAAATAAACATTGTCCTTTAGAAACCTCTTAGAGTTTTTTATAGTGAAAATACCCATGGTTTGAGGACTATGCAAAATTACATTGCGGGGAATTTTTATGATCAAAGAAATGTCACTCAACAAAAGAGGGAAGTTTTTAAGACGTTTTTAACATTATTTTGGGATGATCCTTATCTGTTTCGTACTTGTTATCAAATCCATTCGACGGTTTACTGGTGCTTGGGCAAATGAAAGCTCCTTGAGATCCTAAAAGCTTGCCTTGATGGGACCATCGAGGGCCAATCATAGTTCCTATCTCTCCGCCCGAAAAAGTATTTGTTGCCTGGTTTCTTTTGGCCTCCCCCTACACATATATCGAGTGCCCATTATGATGATCAAAATCTTGTGTGATACGTGTCAAAGACAAGGCAAAATTTCACAACAAGATATGATGCCTCCATATCGCTATCCAAAGTTTGTGAAATCTCGATGTATGGGGTATCGATTTTATAGGACCATTTTGTCTTCAAGAGGAAATAAATACATCATCGTAGCTGTTGATTATCTTTCGAAATGGGTTGAAGCAAAGGCGCTTCCACAAATGATGCTCGTGTTGTAGTTAAGTTTTTAAAATCTCTTTTTGCCCGATTCGAAACACCTAGAGCTATTATAAGCGATCGCTTGGGGGACCTTTTTTTGTTAACGATAGGTTGCTAAAGTCAATGTCTAAGTATGGGAGTTACACATCTATTGCTACCGCTTATCTTCCTTAAACGACCGCGGTTCAAGTGGAGGTGTCCAAATGATACGGGGGTTACATAACCGTATTCTAAAAAGGGACGGGTTTGGAGAAAACCGTGCCTCATGGGTTTGATTAAATTGATGAAGCTTTGTGGGGAATTTCGTTTCTTGCTTTTAACGCACCGATTGGTTGTCGCCTTACAAGCGTGTTATGGCGAAAGTCTTGCCATTTCACTATAGAGTTAGAGCATTAAGCATACTGGGCTTTGAAACATGCTAACAATATCGATCTTAAAACGCGAGGTGATCACCTGGAAGCTTCAGCTGATATGAACTTAATGAGCTTCGTGATCAGGCTTATGAGAATTATTGATTTATAGGAGGCGAGGGGGGAAGGACGAAAATGCTATCACGACTCAAAGATAAAAAAACCGCTATTTTCAATGTTTGGTGATCGAAGTTTTAACTCTTTTAACTCATCGTCCTAAAGATATTTCTTATGGAAAGCTTAAAACTCATTGGTCAGGACCTTCACATCACAAAGTTTTTCCCATACGGAAAAATGTGGTTATCTCAAACCTGATGGTCCAAAACTTTAAGGTGAATGGTTCATAATGTGATGCATTAACTTCGGGGGAGGGGACTTGCCACCTAAGGGAGTCCCGGTATTCTCACACTTCCCTAACGATAAATGTAATTCAGGGATCGAGTCAAGCTATGTGATGAACTCGGTTACCAAAAATAAAGCGCTTCGTGGGAGGCAACCACCATGATTATCTATTTTCTATTTTTTCTTTCTAAGTGTTCTAATGTGTGTGAGGAGGCTTGTTCTCTTCGTTTTTTTGGTGTTTGTTGTTTTGTACTTGTGATTGCTTTGCAGGAAATGAACACCAAATTTTTGATGGATCTCGTGGTTCGGTGTTGTGTACACGGTTCTCTCGAGCTTCTTTTCCTTTGTTAGCAATTGTTTGGGGGAAATCCGATATTAAGTCATTTTATCGATTCAAGTTTATCTTTTGCATAATTAATAACGGCTTAGATTGCGTATGAGACCCGCCTTAAAACATTGAGGACAATTGTTTCGTTTTTTTGTTTGGGGAGGGGGAAGATCTATCGATTTGATGTTGCTTGTTATAGTTTTGTTCTCGCGTACCCGTTCTTCCGTAAATAATAGCAAATTTTTAAATTTTTAAGTTTTTATTTGTAGGAAAAAATGAAAAAAAATATATGTTAGTTGTTGCTTAAATAATAAGTGTTTAGATACGAATGTAGGTTTTCCGTTGGTGAGAATAAGAAGTAATTTTTGACTCGATCGTAGTGTGTTGAATTCTAGCTTTTACCCTTAACAATTAATGGTGTTAGTTTGTTGCTAGTCTCATGGTCTTTATAACATGTAAACTTGAAATTCATTAGTTAAATGAAGACTTGGTTGCTATCTCCAAGTAGTTTTTAAATATGCAGAGTTGGTATTTTATAATAAGATAGTTATTTTGCTGAATTTCTTTTATTAAAGATTTTAAATTGCAAAGAATAAGAGATGATAGTGTTTGATTTCGAATTAAGATGCTATACAAGGTTTATTTGGAAAATTAAATTGCTTATAAATATTACTTGTGGTTTTCTTCCCCGAAGTTTTAATATGATTATTATACGTGTTCTCTTTAATTTTTAACAATATTAGAACTTTTGACTCTTAATGTTTAACTCCATACTTTTTTATTTGAAAATAGCTTTTTCGATGATAATTGCTAATATTGATAAATAAGATTTTTGGTTTCAAGCTTATACTTTTGGTTTTTCAAAACGAAAAATGTTTATTTGCAAAAATAATTGTGTTAATATTACAAAAATGTTTCCAAAAAAAAATGATGATGAAAGTAAAATAATGTTAGTTGGTGAATAAAAAGAAGAAGTTATAAATCCTTAGTATTAATTAATTAATTATACAAACTAACATCGCAATAAAAGGTTCATGGGCATTTGTCTGTCGCGTTCCCGTTTTGAATCGAAAGAAAGGGTGGAGGATGTATCTTTTAGGGGTCTGGTATTCATAATAAGGTACCACGGAAATTTGTCGGAGGCGGGTGGGTTCCCGATGTGAGTCGAAAAGAAAGTCGATACCGATTTCCTAGCCTAATAATGTAATTAGTTAATAATAATGTTTGCTATAGTTAGAAAATAAATAGTAAAAGTTTTTTTTTCTAAAACCTAAAAAAAAGTTATTTCTTTTGGGACATCAGTTTGCAAAAAGTCTACAAGGTTTTTTCTTCGGAGTTCATAAAGTCTTGAATATTATCTCCGGTGGGTCTCAAAATACCGTAGCACTTACCCGAATGAGGGTGGGGTCTGGGATTTTGGGTTGATAGAGTTGAAAGTCATTTATGGGACAAGTGAACCAACGATGTCTTAGCTAAGGAGGTTTTTGTTTGCTTTGAGTTGTGATCTTACTATGTTATTAACATATTAGCCCAAAAGGCCCATGTGAAAGCTTAGTGGTTTACAACTATCTAAATTTGTAGATTTAATGGTTTAATTTTAATTTGATACCACACCACATTTAATATAGTGTGATGTGTGGGAAGAAAAATTAACATGTTATAATCTCTAAGTAGTCTTAGCATCTATAGCTCGTGTT
The DNA here is from genome assembly GCA_026074375.1 of Tanacetum coccineum. NCBI lineage: Eukaryota > Viridiplantae > Streptophyta > Magnoliopsida > Asterales > Asteraceae > Tanacetum > Tanacetum coccineum. The sequence continues at coordinate 24,929 of BQNB010022410.1, read as the reverse complement.
AAGGTGATTATTTTTAAGGACACTTTTCAAGTTGCTTTTTGTTCCAGGATCCTTAAGTTACCAAAAGGTAATGAAAAACAATACTTATGTCAACACAAGAATAAGTTGTAGTTAGGTAGTTAATTATAAAGAAAAAAAAATCATAAAAAGAGAAAAAGTTTTGAAAATGAGAAATCGGGTGTAATATAACTTGTGACTTAGAAAAAAAATTTCCCGCAAAAGACTTTACTACCTCTTAAAGGATTAGTTTTGGAAAAATTTCTTAAGTATTTGGTTATAAGGCATGAAAATGCTTGCGGCTACCACACATTGTTTAGTTTTGGGGGGAATTTGATTATGTGTGAAAAACAACAATATCCTGTTTATACCTAAAAAGGCCCAATAAGCCCAAATCATACTAAAATGGCAAAGTTATGCTTGTTTTATGTTTGTGTGTGCATGTAGGATTTAATAAAAGCAAAAATCACATGGGAAAACCGTATCAATAATAACGCGCACCAAAACATATAAACGGGGGGAAACGGAAGAAGTGTGCAAGAGCGGAAGCTTAAAGTCAGAAAAGTACTACCCTCAGTCAACTCAGTTCAAACCACAAAAGGAAAAAATCCTTAGTTACAATTTATAGTGTCCCTCACAAGTTTCCAAAGTTACACAAATGATCCCTAAGCTTAATGGGCCAAATCCTATCAAAACTTTACCCGGCCCAAAACCAAAGCCCACAATCCCTAATGATAAATCCAGGGACTTATCTTGCCAATATCAAAACTCCTTTACATCACATGGACTTATATGGCTAATAAACACAAGGACTAAAAATGCCAAATACCTAAACTTACCCCTTTTTACCATCTCAGTCAAAAATAAGCGGGAAAAATTGTTGGTACTATTCATCGTCTCCTTCATCACTTAACCATGGGTAAAACATAGGGCTAATGAAAATTAAAGGGTGCAATAGACAATTCAAGTGGTCTAGTACAAAATGGCAGGGTTAGATTTGTAATCTCAAAGGCCCTAATTGTCTCACTTAAGCAAGAAGGCCACGTTGGCAGGAGTGAAAGCACAAAGAAGGATTCGGATTTGCATTGGATTCACTCAGTAAACAAGCACAATCAAGGCTGACACACGGTGCCTCGTGGCCAATCCGTATTATGTCCCAAATATGATCCAACGGCTAAGATTATCCATCCAATGAATTGGAAAAAAATGGATGGCAAGTGACGACGATTGATTGGGATCGCTGTGTAGACAGCATAGAGGCTAGTAGGTTCACTAAAGAGGCGATTATATAGCCACACATTTTCACACACACACTATTAGTTAGCTCTTTAATTTTTTTTTTGCTTTAAATTTAGGTTTAGCCTTACTGAAATTTTCATGTTCATTTTCTTTTAAATTCCTATTGTTTCTCTTTCCAGTTAATGTAAAAAGCTTTAGTAAATGAAAATTCAGTCTTCTTTTATACAATTGTTATAAATCTCACATACTCTAGGTGTTCTCATGTTAATGACTCATAAGCTCTCATTAAGCTCTTATTAGCTCTCTATGTCTCTAGAGCTTAGGATCGTGCTTTAATTCAGTCTTATTAATCTACTTAAATAAATAAAATCAGCTAAATTACCTTGATAATTGGACTTATTAAGCTTATGGAAGGGGATCCAATAATGGACGGGATCCCAAGGACTTTACTGGCTTATCCTAGGATAAGCTAGAGCTGTTGAAAAGCTCTATGAGCCTATGAGCTTCTGTTTAGCTGAAGCTATTGGTTAGTTCTCATTTAAATTCCTTTTTTTAATTTTCTAGTTTAAATTAGCTTAGTTACTAGAAGTTTATTTTGCTTTGTCTAATTTCTTTTCTAGTGCTTAATTTGTGCTTATTTCATGCTTATCTCATATATTTTGCTTTTTTAGATATAATTGTATCTGTTTTTTTGCTTAATTGTTTTTGATCTTTGATTTCAGTTTGTTGTCTTAAAAATTCATAAAAACCAAAAAAAAAAAATTAGTTAAGTTAGTATAGATCTTTGATTCCTAGATTATTCAGTTGCTAATCATGTTTGCTAAGCTTGTTATAAGCTCATTGATGTCTGGTATCAAAGTTTAGTTAAGTGGATTTCCATTTTAAAAGCTTTTTGAAATAGTCTACAATATTAAGGGGTGGTTTGGAATAGACTTCTTTGACCATCAAAAGTTCAAAGGGAATTTTGTATTTGTTTGAGTCAAGTTTTATTTTCCTTTGTAAACTATAGTAAAAGAGTTTTTAAAGGTTAGATTTTAAAAATCAACAAGTTAGGGCTTAATTTGAGTGTGTCAGCACCAGGGGACTTTTTCCCTTTCTCTTTGCTTGTGTAAATTTGATCAAAGCCCTCTAAGGCTTGGATTTTGTTTATTTGGTGTTTAAACACTCCTAATGAGTGTGTTTAGTGCAGAATTGACCACCTTTGTGGCCTGCACTTTTGCTTTGCTCTTTGGTAAAGTACATCAGCAGTAGTAACATTATTACTACTGCTGACTTTAAGCTCCAATTTAGTTTAGTGTTAGTAACTTTTAAGCTTTCAAATTCAAGTAGCTTTTAATTCATACATAGCTTAATATAGTTTAGGGCTTGCTTTTTATTTTCTAGCCTTCAATTACCCCTAGCCCCCCACCCTAAAATTAGCTTAAAAAGTCATAAAAATCTCATAAATACCAAAAACAGTAGTAATAGAATTTAGCCTTTTAATTTTAGAATTTTAAGTTGTAGTATCTGATTTTCTTGTTTGAATTTATAGCTTATAGTTAGGTTAATTAGTTCTCATAAGCTCAGCCTCTGTCTTGGCTTATTGAGCTTTTTAGCTTAGCTTAATTTTGAGCTTTTTGAGTTGATTCATGAGTTTGCAGCTTTGATCCTATATTTTAGTTAGCTTTTAGTGTTTCTTGTTTAATTAGCTTATTAGAATTTGTTGTACGGGGGCATTCTTATGATGTCCTAGAACAACTTTTGGTTTAGCATTCGAGCTTATAATTGAACTTTGATGCAAGTGATTTAGTGTAACAAGTCATAAGTGAGCTCAAAAAGCCTCACTTTCTCGAGTCAACTTATTAATTATCGTTGTTTCAGAGCTAATTTGTCATTTTTAGACAAAAAATGTAGTTTTAAAGTTGTTTAAAATCAGGTTTTTATTAAGTTTGGATATTTAGTTTTTGTTAAAAGTAAAAAAATGCAAAAAATGGTGGATTGCCAGACTTGAAACCACGACCTCAAGCACACAACACACACGTTTTACCACTTTACTTCAATAGCTCATCCAACCAAAGCTTGCACCATTTAATAGTTATGCACATTTTAATTTTCCTTTTTCATTATAAGCCGTAGCTTAACATTGCTTATTTAGGGCTTATTTGTTAAGCTGTGAGCCTTTTCTTATTTTTCCTTTGATCTTTATAGCTTTTTAGATTTTCCCTGAATTTTTGGTAATTTTCCATAAAGTAGATTATTTTTAATCATTTTTCTAAGGTTTTAAAATTCGAAAATACATAAAAAATAGAAAAAAGATTTATAAAACAAATAGTTTTGTAGTATTATATAAATAATTTTAGTTTTTAAAATCATTTAAAATCATTTTTACCAACTTTTAGATTTTAATTTTCATTTTTTATGCTTTGATTTTTTAATTTAAAAAATTGGCTTCTTAATTTTAAAAATAATTAAAAATTAGTTTTCTAGAGTTTTTATGTTATTTTAGACTTTTCTAGTTTATAAAATAATTTTTTTATTTTTTAGGACTTTATTTGCTATTTTCTAGGATTTAATTAGATTATATTGTTTTTAATTCATAATAAATTCAAAAATAATCAAAAAAAATATTTTTCTTTTTCCTAAAATTTTCTTTTGTCCTATTCTAGGTTTAAAGTTTTAGTTTGCATTTTAAGGGTTAATTTGTTCTTTTTTTACTTTACGTTATCGCGTTTTAATTGTTCCAGTTAATTGTTTTTAAGTGTTTTAATTGCTTTTGTGTGGTTATTTTATTTGTTGCTTTTATTTTGTGTAATAGATATTCAAATCAAATCTTTGCTCTTATTCAAATTGAATCAACTAAAAGCCGTGCTGGTTTCAATTTCATAAGTCGTTAGGGGGAAATCGGACCTGGGAAAGGCATACTTCCCGGTAAATAGTAATTATAATTAGATTATATATATATCTTCTAGAGTGGAATTTACCTTAAGGAGACTATTGGTAAATACGTATTATATTATATTATATAAATACAAGTGAATCAAAGCCCATCTTCCAAACTACTTAAAACTACACTTAAAAATTAGTTTGAAAATCAAATAAGCAAAGAAAATGCTAATTGAAAAAGGACTGATTGACTCAGTATGAGTGAGTGTTCTATTTTTCTACTGAAAATGCTAAATGCTAGTTCCAAGCTTTAAAAACAGAAGAGTAATTAAGCAATATATTACAAATTTAGCTCAAAACAGTTTAATATAACCGATAATCTATATGTGACTCCAAATTTTAAGACCAAATCTCCTACTGTTAACTATCTGTAATTTAAGCTAGAATCTGGACTTTAGGACTGTTTTTAGAATGCTGATGCAATTGAAACTTTGTGGATCAAAACTCAAACCAATTGAGGCCTTTCTTTAAATAACTTGTTCTACAACTTTAATAACTCTTATAACAACAGCAAATTAATGAAAATAACCACTAGGAACAATCCAAAGGTTCAAGAGTTTTATGGATTCTGAGCTTCAATGACCTCTGATCCTTACAATTACACACAAAACCTACAAAATCTTGATTTTAAAAACTATTAGAAAACTTAAATTCTTACTACATAAACTTCAAATTGAGATTTAGAAATTGCTTTTAAAGAACCAATAAGGTAATGTACAGACTAACTCAAGATTAGTTATGCCATATACAAACACCCCTTTAAATTGTTCAATCTCATTTTTAGCTTATGATATTAAGAATTAGGACTTAAACTTCAAATACCAGATTATTATTAGCTTATAACAAACCTTATGATCAACTTTTAATAATCAAATAAGCAGAAATCACAAGCTATAATTATAATGTTTCTAATATTTTGGTATTTTGACTGTTGTATATCAATAACATGTAAAATATGAATTATTAAGCTAACAATTGAACTCACAATTGCATTAACAACAATAATATGGCACTATTAAGCAAATCTAAACAACAATAAACAGAAAATAAGCAGTGTTAAGCTAGGATGCAAAAGTAAACTTAAAAAAAATTAGAACTTACTAAAACCTTTGCTTAAACAAGGCTTATAAAAATTGCTCGAGGAGCTTCTCAACAAGCTCCAGCTTTTCTTATGATAAGCTGGTGTGGTCTTGGAAGCCCTTCCATAACTGGTTTCCCTTCCATATTAAAGCTGAGGTAAATTTATGGTGGATTTGAGTATTTAATAAACTCAGTTAAGCTTTTGTGAACTTAACTGAGTGATCTATTAGCTTATGGATACTTATTTGAGCTTATATGAGTAAAAAGAGCTTGATTAAACCATTATGCATTTAAGTAAAAACAGTATTAACAGATGAACAATTTTTAAACTAAACTTTTATATGGATATTTAAAACTTAAAAGTACAAGCTTAAAGAAGAAATTAATTTTTAAATGGGAAAAGACAATTAAGCTAAATTACATAAATAAGCTATTCTAAAACTAAAATACTCGCTCCTGTGTGTGAGGATGAGGCTTCCTTTTATAGGCAAGAGGGTAGGTTATTGGCTCCATACACGCTCCACTTAATCTTGACATACATTTCTAACCAATCATTGGATCTCTAATTGTGGCCCTTAGATTGAAAAGAGGCACACGGATTGCCAGCGTGGCAATCCCAACTTCTTGGAGCCTTGTGCTTCTTTTGCACTGAATTTAGTGTAAATTTCCAATTTTAGTGTGTTTGTTTGATGTACGTGTGGCATCCATGAGTCAGAATGAGCCAATCATTGCTTGGAGTGACGTTTTTGCTTGCTGACATGGAGCGTAGTACTCGAATCTTTAATGCCATGTAGGAATAGTGAAGGGAGTGGGTTTTACCCGCTTGATTTTGACACAGGGTTAAATTTAGGGAAGATAGATGAATAGTAAAACATTTTCCCGATTTTTTTTCTTTTCTTTCGACGTTTCTTTGTTTGACCGAGCTTAAACAAAAGGGTTTGACTTGGGCCTTTTGATAAAAGGGATTGGGCTTTTAGTATTGGTTTGGGCTTGGGTAAATGGTTTTGGTTTTGGTTATTTTACACTTAACGACCGTTAGTCCTTTGGTAATAAGAGACTAACGGTGTTATTCATTTAGGGACTTTTAGTGAAATTGATTTAACATTAAGGGCTTTTTGGTGCTTTCAAAGGTTTTGTCAACTTGTGAGTTGACCAAGGTTGACTTTGGATGACTTTTTTTGACCTTTGCTTGATAAATTCCCGCTCTTGTGTACTCTTTCCGTCTCGTGTTCGTTTTTGCCCGGTTTTTGGCTCTTTTCTTATGATTTTTGCAATATCCGTACCTACAAATCACAAAAGACAAAATACACAATATACAAGCATAATTTGTTCATTTTTAATCTTTTTATATCCGAATCTAAAGAGAATGATTGGAAGAAGATTTTGTACGATGCTCCAATTGATGATTTGATTATCGAGGACAAAGTTTTCGACCCCGGGATTCATGAGATAATTTTTTCTCCAACATATGGAAGCTTACCCTTTGAGGATCGCCATTATCTTTCCTTCACATATGTTATCTGAATTTTTCTTCCTTATTTCACCTATCCGATGGATTCTTTTCTTCCTCTCTCCTCCGGGAGTGAGGATATCATTTTTGACCCCGGCATCTTCGCTTTTCATTTTTCTTCTCTAAAGCCGGTGGCATATAAATGTCCAATGGAAGTTTGCTCTTCCACTTGTTTCATCCCTAATATTACGATGATATGGGGAGAGTCAAGCTAGAGACTCGCACAAAAACAAGCGCTTCGTGGGTGGCAACCCATGCTTATCCTTAGTAGTAGTATATTTATGAATAAGTGTGATGTGAGGAGGCTCGCCTCTTTTTTTCTCGTGTTTCGTGTTTTGTGGTTTATGTTCAGGATTGCCCCGGATTTTGAAGACTCTCATGCTCGTGGTTTTGTCCATCGTCCACTCGATCTTCAATCCTTCACATGCTTATATATGGGAATCCGATATCCGATATCTTATTGATTTAACGTTTATCTATTAGCATACTTAATAAACGGCTTTAGATTTACGTAGAGAACCCTTAATATTTGGATTATGCCTTGAAATTAGTATGGGGGTGACAGTTTCACATTGAGGACAATGTGTAGTTCTTGTATGGGGGATCTTTACTTGCATTTGCCTTGTCTTCACGTAACTCCGTTTTGCCACAAAAAATATGTGATTTTATGTCAAAATTAAAAAAATTCAAAAATAAAATAAGTGTTTTGACACGAAGTTTGTCTTTTTGAGAATAAATTTTAACTTGATCGAGCATGTTGTGCTCTAGTTTGCCCCTTAACATATATAAATAAAAGCTTTTGCTAGTCTTTATACAAGAAGCTTTAAAACGGGAATTCTAGGTTAAAAAAGCCAAGAGTTTGCAAGTTTTCATAATAGACTTTAAATATGCTACTCTAGCTTTCCCCTTAGCTTTCGAGACTTAGCGTTTGCTTAACTTTAAAATTTTGCAAAGGACGAAATATGATAGAGTTAAATATAAGTTTGATGCTAAGCGTGGATTAGTTGGATATCTTTAGAGCTCATAGAGGTTAATTGTGGCTTTTTGCTCCCACCAGCTTACTAAACGCTATATAATTGTTGAATAAAATAAAGTTGCTTTAGGTTTTTGCGATTCTTAGTTTAAATCACTTCGTAGAGATTCCTTCTGGTGAAAGTAAGGTACACATCGAGGTTTTGTCAGTGTTGTGGGGAAATAGACTCCTGGACCATGGTCGGCTCGCATACCGATGTGGCAGTTGTTAAAAGACCACAGGACTTGAAATTTGGCTATAATAATAATAATTATGTAATAAACCGAAGCCAAAATAAGACTTCTGGATCATGGTCGGCTCGCATACCGATGTGACAGTCGTTTAAAGGGTGGAGGTAATAATAATAATAAAACTGTGGGCTGATAAAAGTTTACTGCATCTTGCCGGCTCACAACCGATGTTGCAGTCTTCTAAATAAGGCACATAGTAATAATCCGAGACTGATAAAAGTTTGCTGCATCTTGCCGGCTCACAACCGATGTTGCAGCCTTCTAAAGGACCGAGGTTTAATAATGTTGCAATAATGACAATCATAAAGCCAAATTTCGACTCCGGGGTTATTTAAAAAGGATAACCCCTAAATCATGCGAAATTAGAACCTTAATGTGGACCTTATTCTCACCATATCGTCTCTTTAGGAAAGGATTTCAAACTAATTGTGGTCTAAACCGGGTCTTACTTTATATGAATAAGACATTAATGTATTTGTCACATATAATAATAATAAAACCCTTAGAGGATTTAGGAAATAAGGGAGCGGAAAGTAGCAATGCTTTCACAATTAGCATTTATGAGTAGTGTTAGCATCTTAACTTGTATTTAACAATGATTTCGTTTTTAAGCTTGGTTTGGGGCAGGTGAAAAATCAAGGACGATGAATTTATCCTTTTATTGTTTCTTGTTCCGTGAAGTTATAATATGTATGAATAATGATAATAAATGCTTAAAAATGGGAAAACAAGGGGGCTTTTCAAAACTAGTGATTTCTTAATCCCCTTAGATGAACACTTAGCTACTTTTCTAAGTAATTAGTCTAGGGGGTTGAAATTTTTGGTTTTCTAAGTTGTATTTATGACATTGCGTGAGGACACGGCAATAGCTTAGTATGGGGGATTTTGGTATGTGCTTAAATACACATACCTTTTACCTAATAAAACAAGCTAAAAAGACCAATAATGACCAATAAATACAAAAAAATGCATTGTATTCGTTTGTATTGTGAATTGTGTCTTGCAGGTAACGGATATTGCACAAAAGGACAAAAAACAAAGCAAAACGGACAAAACCGAGCACGGGAATGAAAAGAGTACAAGAAATCAAAGCCGAAGGCGAATTTATCTTAAATCCAATCCTGTTAATCTTTTAACCTAAAAGAAACCCTAAAACAATTGCACCGTTAGTCCCTGGATACTTACACAGTTAGTCCTTGGGGACTAACTCCGTTAAGTCCAAAACAAATACACCATAAGTCATTAACTTAACCCCGTTAACTCTTTTTCTTATTAAACCCTTCCCGACCCAAAATAATAACCCAAGCCCAAACCTTTAACCTAGACCAAGTCAAACTTTATAACAAACCCGGGTCAAACCATATCAAATTACTGTTTATCTTTTTCATTTTTTCCCGCCCCTTTTTACCTTTACACATAGTACGGGTAAAAACCTCAAGCCCCATACTTTTCACCCTTCTAGAAGGCTCATACTGACACCCTCTGACACTCTCTATGCCACGCTGGCAATCCGCAGGGCAATAATGATTGGTTGATGTGACAGATCAAAAACGAAGGGTTCAGATTGATTCATATGATTGAGGCGGTTTGATAAAAGGCCAGGATTAAAGATTGGAAGCTCTCATTCCCTCCTCACAGAGAAAACACACCCCAAGCCCATGACTCATCTATAAATAGGACTAGTATCTTTTTGTAAAAGGCATCTAGGAGTAGGAGTAGTATAGAATAGCTTTTTATGTAATTTTCAGCTTAATTTCTGCTTATCATCTTTAAATAATGTAATTTTACTTTTTAAGCTTGTAATCGTTCTAAGTTTTTAATAAAATTCAAGTTTTATTCATAATTGTGCTTTAACTACTGTTTTTACTAATAAGCAATTAGTCTTTATGTGATTTGAATTTGCTCTTATAAGCTCTTAAATACATCATTAGCTTGTTATAACTCAGTTAAGCCCTCAAAAGCTTAACTGAGCTTATCAATACTCAAATCTCTCCATAAGATATACTTCAGCTTAATTGGAAGGGAAACCAGATTTGGAAGGGTTTCCATGACCTTACCAGCTTATCTTAGATAATCTGGAGCTTTGTTGATCAGCTCTTGGAGCATATATGATAAGCCTTGTTTGTGCAAAGGCTATTGTAAGTCTTATTTTCCATTCTATAGCTTAATTTTGCACTTTAGCTTATTTATGCTTATTGTTGTTTAGATTAGCTTAATATTGCTTATCATAGTTGTTAGTTACTTATTGAGTTCAATTCTTAGCTTAAATCTTAGTTTTCAAGTATTTGATATAAAATAGTCAAAAATCTAAAAATATTAGCATAATCTGTTTGCCTATTATTCTAGCTTATTTGATTGTTAAAATGTGCTTAATAGGTCTTCTATAAGCTAACTAGTATCTGGTATAGCTTATCTAAGTTTTATAATCTGAAAATGAGTTTAAGCATTTTAAAAGGGTGTTTGGCTCAAGACAGCACTAACTTGAGTTAGTGCTGTCAAGAGCCATTTGGTTCTTTAAATTAAGTTTAAATATCATTGTGAAGGTTATAAGACAAGGTTTTAGAGTTTTGTTTAGCTAAATCAGGCTTTTACAAGTTTGTGTTGTTGATTGCTTGAATCTAAGTTCATAAGCTCAGATTCATAGCAACTTGTGCTTAAATTTATTTCTAGTTGCTATTGTTGTTGAATTGGCTCTTGTATTGATGTTGAATTGGTATAGAAACTATGTCCTAAAGGTCTGAGTAACTGGATTTGTGCTTTGGTTAAAATTGTGGTAAAGTGCATCAGCAAGCAATTATGCCTAACAGCCATTTTTAATCCAAAAATTAAGCTAGCTTAAGTTAGATTTAGGTTTTGAAATTTAGAGCACACTTAGTCCATAGGTCATTCTAGTTGAGTTAGGGCTTATTTTAGGTTAAAAAGCTTATTTGCATATCTGTTTTTAGAGCTGCAATTCTCACTTTGTCTTTTCATAAATTTGAAAAAACCAAAAAAAAAATATAGTATCCTGCCTGAAGCAGCTTTTTCAATTAACATTTTCTTAGCTTAAATGGATTTCAAAATGTTTTTCAATTGCTGTTTTAGATAGTTTGAAGGACAAGCTTTCAAGTGGTATAAGTCATTAAGCCATAAGGTTCTATCTACTTGCTTAAAAATAAGCTCAAAAAGTCCTTGTTTGCTGTTTGGAAAACTGTTTTTTGATCAAAGTGCTTAATTATTTTTCTCAGCTTATTGCTTATTGATTTTGCTTAAATGTTGTTCAGTTTTGCTTGTTAAGCTTGTTTTAAAGTAATTGTAGCTTAGCTTTTTATCAAGTTTCAAAAAAAATATTTCTTTTACAAAAGTTGTTTAGAATAAGCTGTTTAATAAGTTTGTATAAAAAGTTTTCAAAAAAAGGGGAAATTAGGAAGTCAAGGGTGAGCAAGGTTCGAACCCTTGACCTCAACCAACCTCAACCCTTTTGACACACCACCACACAACCATCTGCGCCCTTGGGACTTTTACGTCCAATGGTGCAACCAAATTGCATTTAACCTCTTTTTGACCTTGTTTGATAAAAAGCACTTCGAGTGCTTAATCGATTTTTCAGGGCTTATTCGTTTAAGTTTATTTTTAGGTTTTAATTTTCCTGCATACTTTACATCATAAGCAACTTTTAGTATTTTTCTAGGATTTTTAATTCGAACTTTAGTATTTTTCTTGCAATTTATTAGTTTAAAAACTTTAAAAAGTCATAAAAAATAAATAATAATCAAAAAAATAAAATTCTTTTTCTGAAAATTTTCTTTTATTATTTAGGAGGTTTAGAAAAAAAAAATTCGTTCGTAGGCCTTAAATTTGATATATTTGCTTACTTGTCGCGTTTTAAATAATTCCCGTTTACGTTTTCATGCTTAATTTCTTTAATGCTTTTATAGTTTACTTGTCTTTACATGTTTTATGTGTTTTCATTAGTAGAATTAGAAACCAAATCAAAATCTCTTAAATTATTCAATTACGCGATCACAAACTTAACCTCGATTCTCAATTCGCACCTCGTCGGGATACGACTCGGGAAGGTTTTGAATTTTACTTTGGATAAAAGTAATCTTCTAGAATCCTAACGGAATTCTTATCTTATACTAGTATTGATAATTAGGTATTTTAGGTATATATTATATATATCATATTTTGCCCGAATCAGTAGTCCACCATAAGGATTATACTAGGAATAGTATCGGTGTCGTGGATTCGCAACTGGACGTACGAAAGGACTAAACCCCCCTTTCTGAACCAGTATATATCGTGGTGTCTCTTGTTCTCTCTTCTTTTCTCTATCTACTTATTGTTCTAATTGCAAAGTAGATTAGTACACCACTCGGCTCTTTCGAGACTTGAAGTTTTATGAACTTGAAAGAAGTCAAGAAAACCGTATTTACCCCCCTCTACGGTTCTATAAATGTCTTTCAAAACAAGCTGAGAAGTACCCTATCTCTATCACTGACAATGGTTTGTAGAAGACCATGTAGTTTGTAAACAATATCTAAGAAGGCATGTGTAACTTGTGTAGCAGTGTAGGGATGGGATAATGCCACAAAGTGTGCATACTTACTTAGCATATCCACAATCACAAAGATAACAGACTTACCATGTAAACTGGGTAAATCATCTATGAAATCCATGGAAATGTCTTTCCACACATTATTTGGGATTGACAAAGGCTGTAAGAATCCTGTGTAGCTTCCAAATTAGGTTTATTCCTCTGGCAAGTATCACATTCTATGACAAACATCTTAACTATCTTAGAGATTCCCTTCCAATAGAACAGTGAAGATAATTTCTTTAATGTAACCTGAATACCAGAATGTCCTCATACTGGTTCAATGTGAAAAGAGGACACCATTTGAGTCCTCAAAGCAATTTCATTACCTACCACTAGCTTCCTTTTTCTTTTTAATTCCCTATTTTCCTATTTAAACTTATTGTTTGGCAGACCAATAGTTTCCAATTGTTGAATTAACAACTGCACATCTACATCTGCTATCTAACTAACATTGACCTTTTCCAACAAATCAGACTCAATGAAAGACAACACTAAAGCATTAAACTATGCACTTGTGGTTATTCTTGAAAGAGCATCACCTGCCCCATTCTCAGCTCCCTTCTTATATGAAATCTCATAATTAAACCCCGTCAATTTTGGTAGCCATTTGGTTTGAAAAGGAGTTGTGAATCTTTGATCCAACAAGTAATTCAGGCTAAAGTGACCAATCCTTATTTTGAAGTGTCTATCAAGCACCCTCTCCACCTATCCAATGCCATCATTACTGCCATAAACTCCTTCTCATTGGTAGACAAAGACTGGTGTTTGGGTGTTAATGTTTTACTCAAATAGGAAATAGGATGACCTCCATGTTGTAGCACTACTCCTAATTTTGTTCCTGAAGCATCTGTCTCAACAACAAACTCAACTTCAAAGTTAGGTAAAGCTAGCACTGGTGCTTGAATCATGGCTTCTTTTAGCTGTAGAAAGGCTTCTTGTGCAGTATCATTCCACCCAAAACCATACCAATTGATATGAACTTATATATTACAAGAGAAATGATATAAGAACTAAGAATCAAAGATGAGATCTAAAATGCTATAACAAGATCTGAACCTTATGTCTCCATTGATGTTTAATCAAGTAATGAACAAAATCATTTACAAGATTTGAATGAGAGAATTCAGAGAGAAATTACAAAACTAAACTAAAATGGAAAGGAAAACAAATTAGAGTTTTATACTAAGAGTTGGACGAGAAAAGTTGTTGGAGTATCTACACGTGCACCTTACGTGTAGAGTATTAAAACTCTACCAGTGCACCTCACGTGCCAAACGGCTATCTCACCCTAACTCGTATCAAATACTTCCCTTCCTCAAAACTTATTTAAAAATAATATTTTTAAAAATTTTTTATTTGTATTATAAGACTGCGAAATAAAAAAAACGGAACATGAAATATAAAGTTTGATAAGTCTAAAGTAGATAAACACAAAAAATACGGAGCCGAAAACTCTCTTGTCATGTTAATAAAGTGGGTAAAACTGCCAAAAAAATGCGGAACAAAAACTATAAAGTTTGACAAGTCAAAAATAAGAAAAGTCAAAAGATACGGAGCAAAAGAACATAAAAAACTGTCTTATCCTGACAATACAGTGGATATCGCGGGGTATTAGTTGTATTAAAGTGATGTGTTTTGCTACATCCATATAATGTTTTTAAAAAAATCACAAAATGATTTGTCCATGTTTTGATTGATGACTTTTACAATATTTTTTTTGTCACTTCTGTTTGATTAATCCAATCACATATAGCCAACTCGATTTTATGAATATTCTTCTATAAATATTATGTGAATGTAGAAAATTTTTAAAGTAATAAAGATCCATCAACCTTAAATGTGTACATGCCCTGAACTTTTTGTAAGGTGGCCAAATGCTTTACAATTAAGCAATTTGATGGTAGTAATTATTTATGAGTCCATAATTCAGGTATGGCAATCTATTGGGACCAGTGACCAGCGTAAGAGCATGCATTTCCATAGTTTATCTAGCAAATTTGGTTATAGCATTAATTATGTAATAATGTTTATAAGCAAGTTTCATTTAACTTCCAGATTGTTTTACATATCAACACATACAAAAAGATACTAACAATGTTGTTGTCGATAATTGAGAACTATGAATTATTATTTTCTTTTAGATGTTTGAGTTGCCTAATATGCAATTTAAATTGTATTATGAAAATATCATACCTAGCATAACTTTTTTTCTTTTTTTCTTTTTTTGAAAACCAATATGGAGTTTGTTCCATGTGGTTAACATGGTCAAAATTGGACATATATGCTAAACAAGAAGAAACATGGTCAAATAACTCAACTCTGGCTTTTCTTTTAGTGGCTTTAAAGTTAAAAAGTTTCCACAAGTTAGGGGTTATATCTAAGCCATAAATGAATTCTGTACTAATCATTGTATGTTAGTACTATTAAATTTTACCACGTTAGCATCAGGGATTTTAGGAATCAAGGCAATGAAAAACGAGTTACAACCTTTAGGGATGTCCCCATAAGTAAAAAAATGATTAACGGCATCGAACACGTCATTTTCAATCACCTTCCAGAATCGACGATAGAAACCAAACGTGAAACCGTCTGGACCAGGGGCTTTATCAGTCCCACAATCCCAAACCGCCCTCTTTACTTCATCTTTAGACACTTCGAGTTCCAGCTCAACCTGTTGATCACAAGATAAAAATTTCGAAAAGTTCATAATAAGAGAAGCTCGATTAGCAGCAGGTTTGTCAAATCTTTTACTGAAATGATGGAGCAACTAAATCTTTTCTCATCTAATACTAACAGTAAGGCTTCATTTGTTTTTTCAGAAGTTTTACCTCTTCATCTGTAAACCATGTTTGCAGAAGAAGAGTTACATCTAAAGTCTTCATCTGCATGAAAAAGACCGTTTATTTTTTGTTCTATTGAAGTACTTCTTTCATTCATTTTTTTCTTTATCTTTTTCAACAGCGTTTAGAGGTGGCAAAACATTTCGTTTTTTACGTTTTCTCTGTTTTTTACGTTTTCGTCTATTTTTTTTACGTTTTGACTGTTTTTTATGTTTTCATCCGTTATTTAACGTTTTCGTGTTTTTTACTTTTTCCTTCGTTTTTTACGTTTTGTACGTTTTTTACCTTTTCGTCTGTTTTTTTACGTTTTCGTATGTTTATTTACGTTTTCGTCTGTTTTTTACGTTTTCGAACGTTTCTTACGTTTTCATACGTTTTTTACGTTTTCGTTCGTTTTTTACGTTTTCGTCTGTTTTTAACGTTTCGTCTGTTTTTTTACGTTTCCTCTGTTTTTTACGTTTTCGTCCGATTTCATCCGTTTTCGTCTGTTTTTTACGTTTTCGTCTGTTTTTTTACGTTTTTGTACGTTTCTTACGTATTCGTCCGTTTTTGCACGTTTTCGTTTGTTTTTTTA
>BQNB010022409.1:38694-63038 GCA_026074375.1 Tanacetum coccineum | reverse complement strand
AACCCATCACCTTCTTCTTTGGCTCAGGCTTAATTCACTGAGTACCACCTCACTGAATGCTAGAGTCTTTCTTATAGACTCAGGCTGAGCATCCTGAAGGTAACTCACTGAGTGACTGTTCACTCAGTGATCTTGAAATGTTAAAGGTTATTAACACTTAGGATATTTTGTATTCAAATCCTAAGTGAAAGATCATTGGGCACTTAATTTGGCCCAACAATCTCCCTGTACTTGGATATAAATATATCCTAAGTATTCTTCAGTGTGAATAAGTACATACAGCTTCTTCTCACACAGAAATCTAGAAAGCTTATAAGGGATACTGAGTTTTTCAAAACATACTTCATTGAACACTACAAAGGCCTATCATCTATTACAAAAGATAATAAAAATACAACAAGAGTACTTAGTCTAACTTGTATCCCAATGCTTCTAGCTTCACCCTCTTTGATTTTAACTTCTCTTGGTCAGGGTGTTTAGCAATAAACTTTCTTAGCTTCAGGGAGAACCTAGCATTCTTTTGGGTCTTGATCATTGAGGCCATTACTAGGTATGACACAAGAGAATCCACTCCAACTTTGTAAATATCATTCCATCTTTGGAAGGCTTGATCACCAAACACATCAGTAAAGAAGATCTCATACTCAAGTTCTTCAATGACTATATTGTTTACAAATGGAACACCTTCATGGAGACTTCTATTGCATTCCAAACCAGGTACCTTAAATTTAGGTTCTAGTTTCATATGCTTCCTCTTTCTCCTTGATGATTCAGATGGAGCTTGTTCCGGTACATGAGTAGGGAGGGCAGACTGAATCCCAAGTTCTTCAGGGATTTTCTTCAGTCTTTCATATCTTTTACCCAAGGATGTCATCAGATCTTTAACAATGGTGTTCTTTTTCTTCTGAATGATTGGCCCTAGTTCATCTAGCTTAGTGACTCTAAAATTTGTAAATTTGAAGGGATTGTACACTTGAAAATTTCTTTTATCATTTGCTCTATAGATTGTGAGTACTGCAGGTTTTGTGTTGGGGTGAATTTTAACATCAGTAATTGGTTCTGGTCTGAGTCTGCTTGATGTAGTCCACATGTATTTCTCAAACCTTTTCTTCCTGAGCTCCATTGCTCTCTTGGCTTTCTGAGTGTGTTCTCTTTTGAGGACTTGATGTTGAGCATCCTGAGCTTTCTTGAATTTATCACTTGCTTTTGCACTTATAATTATCTTAGGATCAAGTTCGATCTTTTCAGCTTCTTCCTGAACAACTTTGATTACTTCGATCCTGGTCATTTCAAATATTGGCTTCTTCAGCAGCCTTCTTGATCTGTTCCTCTTTGTCCATATGAGCTTGTAGTTGCTCCTTAGTAAGCTGGAAATTTTTTCCATTTATTTCATAAGGCACAAGTATTAGAGCATCAGGATCAGGACGCACTTCTTTTAATGCAGGCACAAGCTTTGTTTGAACATCGGGTTAATCATCAGTGGCAATGACCTTTCCTTCTCTTTGAGGAACAGGGATTTCAAGGATGTGATCAGTGAGAAGAGGTTTAGATGAGGATTTAATTAATGAAACTTCTCTTGTTGGTTCTTCCTTAGCTTTGTCATCTTCCATAGCAACATGCTCCCCCTTAGTGTGAGAAAGAGGTTCTTTAGTGTCAGTCTGTGTATCATTATCCCCCTAACAGTTGCTGGCAATTCAGT
The DNA here is from genome assembly GCA_026074375.1 of Tanacetum coccineum. Classification (NCBI taxonomy): domain Eukaryota; kingdom Viridiplantae; phylum Streptophyta; class Magnoliopsida; order Asterales; family Asteraceae; genus Tanacetum; species Tanacetum coccineum. The sequence goes on along the minus strand of BQNB010022409.1, from coordinate 61,339 downwards.
AATAGCAAGTGTTGTTGGTATTACACTGCTTGAGGGGGTTGAGGCTTGACCCTTGAAAGCTTGATAAATCTCTGTCATTGTGGATTTGATTTCTGAGGTGTCTTGCTTAAGAGAAGAGATATCAAATCTGATGGCAAACTGAGAACTTTTAATGACTGTCATCCTAGGGCCAAGGTTCCAAGCCATGGAATTTGATGACTTGGCCCATGAAGCTAAGTTTTCATCATCTCTGAGAGCAGCAGCTTGAAGAGATTCAACTGAGGATTTCAATCCTTGAAAGTCAAAGTTTTTGACAAGGCTGAGTAGTTCAGTAAGGGCAGATGAATTTTTAGTGTAGGCCTCAGTAGCTTCAATAACCTTCTTGTTAAGAGCAGGATCATCTTGACAGCATCCTGAATAGCTTTAAGAGTTTCAGTGAATCCATTCAAAGCATTGAGAATATTAACCCTGTCAGTGGCAGTCTTGTCAAGCGAATCCATGGTTGCCTTAACTAGCTTGTCAGTTTGCTCCCTATGATTAATATTTTCTTCATAGTACCCTTTAATCGAGGCCTTGAGGTCAGCATAAGAGACAGCAACTTCTTCATGCTGTGCCCATTGTTCTTGAGTGATTCTGCTGAAAAGAACTCTAGAGACTTTTCTAAGATACTTGATCAGATGCCTTTCAGTGAGAGGAAGGGTGTTGTCAAATTTCTTGAGGTCGAGGCTTGAGGAGTCAAACCTGATTCTTGAGTTGCTAGAGTATGAGATGGTTCAGGCTTGTCTTTGTTTGGTGATGGAGACTGATGCTCTTCTTCATCAGCTTGAGTTTCTTCTTCCATATCATCTCCAGTAGCAAACACTTCCTCTTCATCACTTTCTTGGGCTAGTTCATCCTCAGAGAGTAAGTATGCTTAAATATTTGCAACTGTGGTAAATTGTAAGGTTTGAAGATCCGGCTCCACTTCAGAAGAAGTCTTGCCTTTGTTTTCGGTCAGGGTCTGGTACCTCAGTCTAGTAGATTGGGTTTCATCTACCTGGTATTCAGCATCAGTCCCTGAAGGATCAACAACAGTAAGGTAGATTGGTTTCATATCAGCGGGTAGTTTTTTCCCCTCTAAGTCTTTGTCCCTAAGTGGCCCTTCAGGACGAGACGTGGTTTTAGCCATGCCTTCAATAGAAGCCATATAAGGCAATCCCTTATCAGCGGGCTGATCGTTTCCCCTTGAGTCTTTAGGATCAGTAGTTGTGCCCTTAGGCAAAGGTTGTGATTTACGAGTGACCTCATCGAGTGTGGAATGCAATCCTGTACCAGCGAGTTGTATGTTTCTCTCTGGATCTTGGGGATCAGGTACGGTGCCCGAGTAGACTGAGTGAGATTGCTTGGATACCTTCATTGGCTTAGGGGTGGTATTGCCTTGGTTTCCTTGGGTGCCTTTTTAAATAGGGGCTTTTTCCTCTTTTAAGGGGGTGACTTTGAAGCCTCAGGGCCCTGTGACTTGGGTAAGGTAGGAGTCACAGTCTGAGACTTTACTTTCTTTTTCTTTCCAAAAATAGGAAGTGGAGACACTTAGTCCTTCTGATTGTTTACAACAATCATATGGGCCGTCAATTCAATGTTATAGACTTTGATGGGTCTTTTGTAAAATTAGAGTTACTTAGGATGCCGGGTAGAAACCTAAATTTTACATCCTGAGTGTAGTCATAACCCAATAACACTTGTAAAGCACATGAGATAAATCTAGGATAAGAACATATATCTGCCTAGACTTATTCAATAGCTTGGTTACGAGATCATTGTAAATGATATCTCCTATGTCAACCTCAGTCCTAGTGATGAAACTGTAGGCTAAGAGCTACTGAATTGAATTCCGCCGAGAAACTGAATCACAAAAGTGAACAGAATTCTCCAAGCCACAAGAAAAGAGTTATTCTAGACTGAGGTTTTGTCCATGTAACTTGCATTAATGGCAATCTTACTCAATTCTTTCTTAACAACTTCAGGTGTAGGAGGAGCAACGTATTTACCATTTTTATAATCAAGACCAGTTGATGAACAGAAGGTGTTAAAATCACGGGTCAAAGGTCTTTTCCCATTTAAGACTGAAAATTTGATGAGGAATTCCCTAAGTGGGCCTTGCTCAGACTCATCAATTAATGGAGAAGGGTCATAGGCAACAACAATGCTCTAGAACTCCCTGAGATAATTATGATAGAGCACTGAGGGACAGTTGGTGAAAGCTTTGTTCAAAGGGCAATTTAGCAAAAATTTCATATGGGTTTATAAGCAGGCACATTTAGTGGATAGTTAAAGTTTCCCATTATATTTTTTGTTTGCAAGGTCACATTATCCACAGTCATGTTTCCCCACTAAGGAGCATACACAATTGCTTGTTCTTCTGCCATTGTTGATATATTTTTGAAAACAAAAGATCTTAATGGCAGAATATCACACACCAGATGGTCATTAGTTGATTTTAAAGTTGATCGTTGCCGTGAAATGCGTGATATGTTATCAAGAAGGTCAATACAAAGATGGATATCTTGGTTTTGAACACAACTTAACCAAACAAATGATTTGAGAAAAACAAGTTGGTAATGAACAAGTATTGTGAAAGTGAAAGCCTTTTACCAGAAAATAAAGTACACACGCTTCTTTTGCTTTGAGAGAAGAATTGAGCAGAGTTTGTTTACTTTTTTGTTTTGTGGGTGTGTTCTATTCTTTAAAGGGGTATTTACAGGAGAGTATGAAATAGGTTTTGATAATTTTAAACTCTTTATTTTTGAAAAAGTTAAAAATGGTTTCTAATACATTTAATGTTGTACCCACTTTTTGCACGATCCCGTTTTTTACAGCAACTGTTGTGTCGTTTCATTGTCCTGCAATTTTGCAGGCATGACGTTTGAATAACGGTCAAATGTCGTTTGAATAGACATTTTGAGAAGGGATCATGTTTGTGGGGAGTGAGCATTAAATGCATAATAGGTTTTTTGAGTGATATTTGAAGAAGTAAGGGCCCACGACTGTTGGATGACAGTTAGATAAAGAATATTTGTTCCTTATTTAATGTGTTCAGTTACCAACCTAAGACATTAACTAACTAAACACTTGGAGCATTTAGTTACTTCATTTAATGTGTACCTCAGTGTCATGGGATTCATATTTGTTTCAAGGAGATGGTTTTAGGGAGAAACGAATATACACCACACCGAACATGTTTGATCAAGGAGACTGATCAATCAATATTCAACATGCCTAATTTTGCTTTCAGTCTGGCGAAAGTAGGTTCATCCAAGGGTTTGGTAAAGATATCAGCTAGCTGATATTCAATGGGGATGAAGAGTAATTCAATATCTCCTTTAAGAATGTGATCCCTGATGAAATGATATCTTATATCAATATGCTTGGTTCTTGAGTGAAGTATTGGATTGTTAGATATGGCAATGGCACTGTGTTGTCATAAAAGATGGGTGGCATCTTGTAATGGATCTCATAGTCACTGAGTTGACTTTTCATCCATAAGACACTTGCACAACACCTATTTACCATTTTTATAATCAGGACACGTTGATAATCAAGACCAGTTGATGAACATATTTACCATTTTATAATTCAACTTCATATGTAGGAGGAGCAACATATTTACCATTTTTATAATCAAGACCAGTTGATGAACATAAGGTGTTAAAATCAAGGGTCAAAGGTCTTTGCCCATTTAAGACTAAAAATTTGATAAGGAATTCCCTGAGTGGGCATTGCTCAGACTCATCAATTAATGAAGAAGGGTCATAGGCAACAACAGTGCTCCAGAACTCTTTGAGATAATTCTGATAGAGCATTGAGGGACAGTTGGTGAAAGCTTTGTTCAAGGGGCAATTTAGCAAAAAAATCATTATGGGTTTGTAAGCAGGCACATTTGATGGATAGTTAAAATTTCCAATTACATTGTTTGTTTGAAAGGTCACATTATCCACAGTCATGTTTCCCTACTAAGGAGCATACACAATTGCTTGTTCTTCTACCATTGTTGATATATTTTTGAAAACAAAAGGTTTTAATTGCAGAATATCACACACCAGATGGTCATAAATTGATTTCAACATTAATCGTTGCCGTGAAATGCATGATATGTTATCAAGAAGGTCAATACAAAGATGGATATCTTGGTTTTGAACACAACTTGACCAAACAAATGATTTGAGAAAAACAAGTTGGTAATGAACAAGTATTGTGAAAGTGAAAGCCTTTTACCAAAAAATAAAGTACACACACTTCTTTTGCTTTGAGAGAAGAATTGAGCAGAGTTTGTTTTCTTTTTTTGTTTTCTGTATGTGTTCTATTCTTTAAAGGGGTATTTACAGACGAGTATGAAATAGGTTTTGATAATTTTAAACTTTTTATTTTTGAAAACGTTAAAAATGGTTTGTAATACATTTAATGTTGTTACCCACTTTTTGCACGATCTTGTTTTTTACGGCAACTGTTGTGTCGTTTCATTGTCCTGCAAATTTGCAGGCATGACGTTTGAATAATGGTTAAATGTCATTTGAATAGACATTTTGGGAAGGGATCATGTTTGTGGGAGTGAGCATTAAATGCATAGTAGGTTTTTTGAGTGATATTTGGAGAAGTAAAGGCCTATGACTGTTGGATGACAGTTAGATAAGGAATATTTATTCCTTATTTAATGTGTTCAGTCACCAACCTAGGACATTAAGTAACTAAACACTTGGAGCATTTAGTTACTTCATTTAATGTGTCCCTTAGTGTCAGGGGATTCATATTTGTTTCAAGGAGATGGTTTTAGGGAGAAAAGAATATACACCACACCGAACATGTTTGATCAGGGGGACTGATCAATCAATATTCAACATGCCTAATTCTGCTTTTAATCTGGCAAAAGTAGGTTCATCCAAGGGTTTGGTAAAGATATCAGCTAGCTGATATTCAATGGGGATGAAGAGTAATTCAATATCTCCTTTAAGAATGTGATCCCTAATGAAATAATATCTTATATCAATATGCTTGGTTCTTGAGTGAAGTACTCGATTGTTGGATATGGCAATGGCACTATGTTGTCACAAAAGATGGGTACCATCTTGTAATGGATGTCATAGTCACTGAGTTGACTTTTCATCCATAGGACACTTGCACAACACCTAGCATAAGCAACATATTCAGCCTCAGCTGAGGACATAGCCACTGATTGTTGTTTATTAACACTCTAACAAACTAGTTTACCACTAAGTATTTGACATGCACCTGAGGTGCTTTTTCTGTCTATATTGCACCCAACATAGTCTGAGTCTGAGTATCCTTTTAGATCAAAGCTTGAACATTTTGGATAATACAGACCAAGGGTAAGAGTATGTTGGGATTAAAAACCTTCTTAAAGTTACTGCTGTTAAGGTATTAGTTACTGTTGCTAAGCATAAATTAGTGTTGTTAGTAATCTTAATGAAAAATATGCTAAGTAGTTAGTACTGCTAGTGTAAGTTACTACTGATAGTGTATATTACTACTGCTAGTTACTACTGCTAGTAATGTTAGAGTAAAGTTAGTACTGCTAGTGTAACTTAGTACTGCTAGTAAAGATTGAAGAAAACTTTCTAAGTAGTTAATGTTGCTTGTACACAGTTAGTGCTGCTGGTACAAAAGTTACTACTATTGGTGTTGAAAGTTAATGCTGCTGGTATAAAAGTTACAACTGCTGAATGATTACAACTGCTGAAAGGATAAAGACTGCTCAGAGAAAAGATGGCTTATGGGATATGTATGAGATATTTTTATAAAAGATACGTATAAGTTATTTGTTTAGAAGATCATGATAACTTAGGAAAATATTGTAATCCCATTGGGACTCCTTGGTGTATAAAAGGAGGTCCTAGGGTATAGAATTCTATGCATAAAAAAGTATCAAAAACGAGTCATTCATAAAGTTGTTATAGCTTCAAGGTTTGGTAAAATCTAATATAGTTAGTGTATGGTTTAATATATTGAAGCTTTTGTTTGTTAATCTGTGTATTCATTAGAATTACTATTTCATTGAAGAATTCTTCTTATATTAAATATTAGATTCCGCATAATTTTTAGTATTATCAAATAAAGTTTCTATCATAGTTGGGTAGGATTTATCTTGCATAACAAAACCTTACACAAGCTAAGGAATTCAAGATCCATTGAAGTGGGATCAACAAGTGGTATCAGAGCTTGTTTCTTTGTGATAACTTTTCTTAGGTGTATTGACTCAAGACTCAGTAATTAGTGACTGCATCAAAAGTGCCTATGCTCAAACCAGGTGAGTATGAGTTTTTGAGGATGAGGATGGAATAGTACATCCAGATGATTGATTATTCTTTATGGGAAGTCATAGAGAATGGTAATGCACCTCCAATAACAAAACTTGTTAAAGGTGTTGGGACTGTAATTTCTCCTTCAACTGCAAAAAGAAAAAGCACAAAGGAGGTTAGAGCTGAAGGCAAGAAGCACTTTATTGATGGGTATCCCTAATAAACATCAATTGAAGTTTAACTTCATCAAAGATGCCAAGTCATTGCTATAGGCTGTTGAGAAGAGGTTTGGAGGGAATGCTGCTACTAAAAAGACTCAGAGGAATTTTATGCCAGCATTATGAATAATTTTATTGCATCCTAGCTCAGAAGGTGTTTAGATAAATTTTGATAGGCTTCAAAAGGTTTTCAGTCAGTTCGGAAATTCTGGTGTAAGTATCCTACAAGATAGTTGGAGAATCTGAAGTTCTAAGAAGGCTGTCTCTAGAATGAACAACATATATTTGTGTGGAAAACAAGCCTGAGATAGATACATTAAGCTTGGATGATCTTTATAACAACCTGAAGATCTATGAACCAGAGGTCAAAGGAACATCAAGCTCAAGCACAAACACACAAAACGTAGCCTTTGTGTCCTCAAACAACACCAGCAATACAAATGGAGAAGTTAATACTGCCCATGGTGTTACAACTGCTAGCACTTAAGCTACTGTTGTTAACTCAACAACAATTAATAACTTGAGTGATGCTGTTATCTGTGCTTTCTTTACAAGTCAACCAAATAGTCCACATCTTGACAATGAGGACTTGCAACAAATTAATCCTAATGATTTAGAAGAGATGGACTTGAGGTGGCAGATGGCTATGCTAACAATAAGGGCAAGGAGATTCTTGAAGAACACTTGGGAAGGAAAGGCTTACTGGGAATGGTTAATAAACCTTTGGGTTTATTAGTCCAAGGTGGAGTGTTACAACTGCCACAAAAGGGGACACTTTTCAAGGGAGTGCATGGCTCCAAGGAACCAAGAAAACAGGTATAGGGAGAACACAAGAAGTGTGCCAGCGGAGACAACTACTTCCAATGCTTGGATCTCATGTGATGGTCTTGGTGATTATGATTAGAGTGATCAAGCAGAAGAAGGTATAACTAACTTTGCACTTATGGCTTACTCTTCTACAAGTTCAAACTCTAAGGTATCTACTGATTCAAACTGTTCATCATCTTGTTTGGAAAATGTTAAAACTCTTAAAGAACAAAATGAACAACTATTAAAAGACTTAAGAACATCTAAGATAAATGCCATTACTTATAAATTAGGTTTAGAGTCTGTAGAAGCAAGACTTCTAGTTTATAAGAAAAATGAGTTTGTTTATGAAGAAGATATCAAGCTCTTAAAATGTGAGATTTATTTAAAAGAAGTAGACATTACAGAGCTTAGGATAAAGTTGGAACTGACTCAAAAACAAATAGATGAAATTCAGCTAACAGTAGAAAAATTTGAGAATTCATCTAAAAACTTAAACAAAGTACTAGATTGTCAGATAGTTGATAAGTGCAAAACCGGTTTAGGGTATAACGATGTTCCACCTCCTTATATAGGAAACTTTTTGCCTCCAAAACATGATTTGTCATTCTCTAGTATAGAAGAGTTTGTAAATGAGCCTATAGTTAGTGAGCCTACAGTTAAGAAGCCTGTAGTTGAGACTAGTGAAGCTAAGGCTAGTGCAAACAAACCTAAGATTGTCAGAAAGAATAATGGTGCTCCATTTATTGAGGATTGGGTGTCTGATAGTGAGGAAGAAAATATGCCTCAGGCTAAGAAAGAGAAGAAAATAGTTAAGTCTAGTTTGCTAAAACAGAGCTTGTTAAATCTAAAGAGCAAGTAAAATCTTCTAGGAAAACTGTTAATCATGGTAATCAAAATAGGCTGAACACACATAGTCCTAGAGGAAACCAAAGAAACTGGAATAACATGATGTCTCAAAGATTAGGAAGTAATTTTGAGATGTTTAACAAAGCTTGTTATGTATGTGAAAGTTTTGATCACCTGCAGTATAATTGTGATAACCATCAAAGATAATTTAATAATAAAAAGATGGTAAAACCAGTGTGGAACTATACTCAAATGGTGAATCATCAGAATTCTTCTAGAATGACTTACTTCAGTCCTAAAAAGAACATGGTTCCAAAAGCAGTATTAATGAGGTCAGGCTTGTATCACTTACAGCTGCTAGACCAGTTAATACTGCTCAACCCAAAACAATAGTGAATAGTGCACGACCAATGACAAATGTTTTTAATAAAGCACATTCAACTGTTAGAAGGCCCATTAACAACAAAACAACAACTAAAAACAGTAATTTTAATAAGAGGGTTAATACTGTTAGTGGTAAGAATGTTAATACTGCTAGGCCAAAAGCAGTACTTAATGCTGTTAAGGGAAACCAGGTTAATGCTGTTAAGGCCTCACCTTGTTGGGTTTAGAAACCAAAGACTAAAGTAATAGTCATGGTTTTCTAACACATCATGTGCATACAAACCATTCTGAAAAGGTTTGATTATATTGATGCACAAGGCAAATCCAAGTTAGTAATGGCTTGGGTCCCCAAAAGAGGCTGATTTTCTTACCACATGTGCAGGAAATCCACAAATGGATTATACAAGAACCAAGGAGTGTTGACTGTGGATGCTCAAGGCCACACATGATGGGAACATGTCCTATCTTTACTGACTTTAAAGAAATTGATATAGGAATATGTTGCCTTTTGGAGGTTAATACCAATGGAGGATAATACAAGCAGAGGTACAATCAAAACTGGTAATTTAGATTTTAAGAATGTGTATTTTGTAAGAGAATTATAGTTTAATCTCTTTAGTGTCTCACAAATGTTGCTACAAATAGAAATAGTGTTCTCTTTAATGACACTGAATGTATTGTTTTATCTCCAAACTTTAAGTTAACTGATGAAAGTCATGTTTTACTTAAAGTTCCTAGAAAGAACAATATGTATAGTGTTGATTTAAAGAATATTGTTCCTAAAGGAGGTCTATACTTCGTTCTCATTGAAAAAGACAACTTTTTGATGAATCTAAACTTTTAGCTAAGAAGGCTTGGACACAATAAATTTCTAAAATACTATGATTACTGGTTAAGGGAAATCTTGTATGAGGTCTACATTCAAAAAACTTTTTGCTAAATGATCACAACTGTGTTGCTTGTCAAAAGGAAAAGCAACATTGAGCTCTTGTAAGTCTTAAAACAGTAAAGTAAGTTCAATCAGCCAATCTTTACATATGTTGCACATGGATTTGTTTGGTCCAACATTTGTAAAAAGCTTAATGAAAAAGATGTATTGCCTAGTTGTCACAGATGATTACAGTAGGTTTAGTTGGGTTTTCTTTCTAGCTACTAAGGATGAGACTAGTGGCATTCTTAAGTCCTTTATAACTGGAGTAGAAAATCTAATAGATCAAAGAGTTAAGGTAATTAGGTGTGACAATGGAACTGAGTTCAAGAATAAGGAGATGAATCAGTTTTGTGAGAGAAAAGGTATTAAGAGAGAATTTAGTGTAGCTAGAACTCCTCAACAAAATGGAGTAGCTGAGAGGAAAAATAGAACACTAATTGAGGCTGCTAGGACAATGCTAGCTGATTCTAAGCTACCTACTACTTTTTGGGCTGAAGCAGTTAATACTGCTTGCTATGTGCAAAATAGGGTATTAGTAATCAAGCCTCATAACAAGACCCCTTATGAACGTTTTCTTGGTAGAAAACTAGCTTTAGGCTTTATGAGACCATTTAGGTGTCATGTTACAATTCTCAATACCATCGATCACTTAGGCAAGTTTGATGGTAAGGCTGATGAAGGATTCTTTGTTAGGTACTCAATCAATAGTAAAGCATTTAGAGTATTCAACAGTAGAACAAGGATAGTTGAAGAGAACCTACATGTCCAATTTAGTGAGAATACACCTAATATTGCAGGAAGTGGACCAAATTGGCTTTTTGATATTGATGCACTAACAAAATTAATGAATTATAAGCCAGTTATTATAGGAAATCAGTCTAATGGTAATGCAGGTACAAACGCATGTGATGATGCAGGTAAAGCTAGAATGGAGACAGTACCTGACAAATATTACATTCTGCTACCACTGTGGCTTGCTGATCTACCATTCTTTCAAAATTTAAAGAGTTCTCCTGATGCTGGATTCAAACCTTCAAGAGATAATGAAAAGAAGGTTACTGAAGAACCAGGAAAAGAAGGTGGTGATTCAAGTAATGATCAAGAGAAATAGGATGATAATATTAACAGCACTAACAATGTTAATACTGCTTGTGATGGAAACAGCACTAACAATGTTAATGTTGCTAGTTTAACTATTAATGCTGCTGGCTTAGAAGTTATGTTGTTGGTGCAAAAACAAGCATTGAACTTCCAGATGATCCAAATATGCCTGAATTGGAAGATATTGTTTATTCAGATGATGCTGAAGATGTTGGTGCAAATGCTGACATGAATAATTTGAATACATTTATGCCTGTCAGTCCTATTCCAACTATAAGAATACACAAAGATCATCCAGTTGAACAAATTATTGGAGACTTGAATTCAGCACCTCAAACAAGAAGAATGACAAAGAATTTGAAAGAACATGGTTTGTTTAGTTCTGTTCAGCAAAGAACAAACTATAAAGACTTTCAAAATTGCTTGTTTGCTTGCTTTTTATCATAAGAAGAACCCAAAAAGGTAATTCATGCATTAAGGGATCCAAGCTAGATAGAGGCTATACAGGAAGAGCTTCTACAATTCAAGCTACAAGAAGTTTGGACCCTGGTGGATTTACCAAATAGCAAAAGGCCTATAGGCACTAAATGGGTTTACAAGAACAAAAAGGATGAAAGAGGCATAGTGATAAAGAACAAAGCAAGATTGGTTTCTTAAGGGTACACACAAGAAGAAGGGATTGACTATGATGAAGTCTTTGCTCCTGTTGCCATAATTGAAGCAATTAGGCTATTCTTAGCCTGTGCCTTATTTAAAGACTTTGTGGTGTACCGGATGGATGTCAATAGTGCTTTTCTTTATGGTAAGATTAAAGAGGAAGTCTATGTTTGTCAACCACCAGGATTTGAAGATCCAAACTTCCCTAATAGAGTATACAAAGTAGAAAAGGCACTTTATGGACTACATCAAGCTCCCAAAGCTTGGTATGAAACCTTGTCAACTTATTTGTTGGACAATGGCTTTCAGAGAGGAAAAATAGACAAGGCTTTGTTTATCAGAAGGTACAAAGGTGATATACTGTTAGTTCAAGTGTATGTAGATGATATCATATTTGGCTCTACAAAGAAGTCATTATGCACAGCGTTTGAGAATATGATGCATAAAAGTTTCAGATGAGTTTTATGGGTGAACTCATATTCTTCTTAGGACTGCAAGTAAAGTAGAAGGAAGATGGGATTTTTATCAGTCAAGAAAAGTATGTGACTCAGATTTTGAAGAAATTTGGTTTTACTGATGTCAAGACAGCAAGCACACCTATGGAAACTCAAAAGCCTTTGCTCATGGATGAAGATGGTGAAGAAGTAGATGTTCATTTGTATAGATCAATGATTGGTTCATTGATGTATCTTACTTCTTCAAGACCAGATATTATGTTTGCAGTGTGTGCATGTGCAAGATACCAAGTCAATCTAAAAGTGTCACATCTTCATGTTGTGAAAAGAATTTTTAGATACTTAAAAGGTCAACCTAAATTGGGCCTTTGGTATCCAAAAGATTCACCTTTTGATTTGGTAGCATACACTGATAGTGATTATGCTGGAGCAAGCTTGGATACGAAGTCCACAATAGGAGGTTGTTAATTCCTTGGGTGTAGATTGATTTCATGGCAGTGCAAGAAGCAGACTGTGGTTGCTAATTCCATAACAGAGGCTGAATATGTAGTTGCTTCAAGTTGCTGTGGCCAAGTGCTTTGGATTCAAAATCAATTGCTTGATTATGGGTATAACTTTATGCATAAAAATATCTATATTCATAATAAGAGTACTATATGCATAGTTAAGAACCCTGTTTTTCATTCAAAAACAAAGCACATTGATATTAGACATCACTTTATCAGAGATTCTAATGAAAAGAAGCTAATTCAAATGATCAAGATTCATACTGACAAGTATGTTACAGATTTGCTTACAAAGCATTTGATGTAAGTAGATTTCAATATTTGATTGCGAGTATTGGAATGCTCAATCTTTAAAGTCCTGATTAAGAGAATTGTGAGCTAAAAGAATTAAGAGAAATAAAAAACAGACAGAGAGAATTGTGAGCTAAAAGAATTGAGAGAAATAAAAAACAAACAGAGAGAATTAGAATTGAGAGAATTTGTGAGTTGAAAAACAGAAAGAGAGCTGTGTAAAATAAAAACAGATAGAATGATTTGGTGAGTAAAAGAATTGAGAGAATTTGAGTTGAATAGCAAAAAAAAGACAGAGAATTATGAGCTAAAAGAAATCAAAAACAGACAAAGAGATTTTGTGAGCTAAAATATTAATTTGATGATGGAAAAGCTGATTAGAAAGGAATTGGAGTTAATGCTGGTGATTCAAAGTTAATGCTGCTAGGCATAAACTTACTGCTGCTAGGGAAAGTTAATGCTGCTAGGCATAACTTACTACTGCTGGTTGTAAGTTAATGCTGCTAGGCTTAATTTACTGCTGAGTTACTACTGCTGGGTTACTTACTACTGCTAGTTGAAAGTTAATGCTGCTAGGCATAACTTACAACTGCTGGTGAACGTTAATGCTGTTGAGGGTAGTTTCATAAATACTTCGATTAAGGGTTTCATTCAATCATTTAATCGATTTCAATCTTTCATATACTCTCTAATCATAAACCCTAACTCAATTTCATCATTTATCATCAAAACCCAACACAATGACGACCCTACAATTTGCTGATACTTATAATTTAGTCGTGTTTTTGAATAAATCTGCTGAAAGTGAAGGATTTAAGCAGATAGTGGATTTTTTGAATGCAAGTTCTATAAAGTATGCTTTAACCGTCTACTGTTAAGGTGAAAATGATTAATGGGGAAGTTCAGTTACAAGCCCTAGTAGATGGGAAGAAGATTGTTGTTACTGAAGCATCTGTAAGAAGAGATCTTCAACTAAAAGATGCTGATGGTGTTGATTGTCTGCCAAATGCTATAATTTTTAAACAACTTACACTCATGGGGTATGAAAAACTTTCACAAAAGCTTACTTTCTATAAGGCATTCTTCTCTCCCCAAGGTAAATTCCTTATTCATAATATTTTGCAATGCCTAAGTGCTAAGACTACTGCATGGAATGAATTTAGTAGCACTATGGCCTCTGCAATTATCTGTTTAGCAACAAACCAAAAGTTTAACTTTTCCAAGTATATTTTTGAAAGCATGTTGAGGAACTTGGATACTGCTGTCAAATTCTTGATGTATCTAATATTTGTGCAAGTCTTTTTGAATAATCAACTAGAAGGGATGGCAACTCATAATAGGATTTATATTGCACCCTCTCATACAAAGAAGCTTTTTGCTAACATAAGAAGGTAAGGAAAATACTTTTCTAGTAGAGTAACACCATTATTTCCAACAATGGTGGTTCAAGCTCAAGAAGAAATAGGTGAAGGTTCAGCAATGCCAACTGATCCTTATTACACACCTATTATTACTCAACCATCATCATCTCAACCCCAAAGGAAACAAAAATCAATAAGGCCTAAGGAGAAGGACACTGAGATTCCTCAGTCTAGTGTTCCTATTGATCCTACAAATATAGCAGATGAGACTGTCACTGAGGAGCCTAGTATGCAACTTAAGGAATTGATGGATTTTTCTACCAAATTGCAACAAAGAGTACTTGACCTGGAGAATACAAAGACTGCTCAAGCTTAGGAGATTACAAGTTTAAAGAAGAGAGTCAAGAAGTTAGAGAAGAAAGGAGGGTCAATAGCTTATAAGCTCAAAAGATTATACAGGGTTGGTAGATCTAGAAGAGTAGTATCCTCTGAAGAAGAAAGTTTGGGTGATCAGGAGGATGCATCCAAACAGGGGAGGATATATGATATTGATACTGATAAAGACATTTACTTGGTCAATGTTCACAGAGATGAAGATATGTTTGGAGTAAATGGTCTTGAAGGTGATGAGATAGTTGTTGAAAGTGAAGTTGCTGATAAGGGTGTGAATTTAAGTGTTGATGAAGTTACATTGGCTCAAACACTTTCAGCTTTGAAAAGTGCAAAAGTTTAGGAAAAAGGGGATGTTATTAAAGAGCCAAGTGTACCAGTTAGTGTTGCTTCAACAAAGGTTAGTACTGTTATACCAACAACTGCTGCTGCAATAATTACAGTTGTTAGCTCAAGACCCAAAGCAAAAGGGATTGTTTTTCATGAACAAGAGCAAGCTCCTACACCAATAGTTTCTTCACAACAATCAACACAGGTCAAGGACAAAGGTAAAGGCAAAATGGTTGAAGAAGAACCTGTGAAGAAAATGTCTAAGAAAGAGCTACTCAAGCTTGACGAAGAACTTGCTTTCAAGCTACAAGCTGAAGAAGATAAAGAAGAAAGGCTTGCCAAGGAAAAAGCTCAAAAAGTTAAAGAAGCTAACATAGCTTGGGATGATATTCAAGCTAAAGTTGAAGCTGATTATCAGTTAGCTCAAAGACTGCAAGCTCAAGAGCAAGAAGAGTTGTCTGATGCAGAAAAGGCTACATTATTTGTACAACTCTTAGAGAAAAGAAGAAAACATTTTGCAGTAAAAAGAGCAGAAGAGAAAAGGAATAGACCACCAACAAAAGCTCAGCAAAGGAGTTTCATGTGTACTTACCTGAAAAATATGGAAGGATGGAAGCCCAAAGACTTAAAGAATAAGTCCTTTGCAAATATTCAAGACTTATTTGACAAATCTATGAAAAGGGTAAACACATTTGTAGATATAGATACAAAATTGGTGAAAGAGAGTTCCAAGAAAGCTAATGCAGAGATAGCATAAGAAAGCAGCTCAAAGAGAGCAGGAGAAGCTTTGGAACAAGAAAGCTCTAAGAAGAAAAAGGTGGATGATGATAAAGAAATTAAAGAGCTTAAGCAATGTATGTAAATCATTTCAGATGATGGAGATGGTGGAACTATTAAAGCTACACATTTATCTACCAAATCTCCAACCATTGTTGACTACAAGATCTACAAAGAAGGGAAGAAAAGCTATTTCTAAATTATCAGAGCATATGGTAATTCTTAGATGTATTTAACTTTTAGAAAGATGCTTAAAAACTTTGACATAGAAGATTTGGAAGTTCTTTGGAGTATAGTCAAAGCAAGATTTAAGAAGACAGAGCCAGTGAATTACATGGATACTTTCTTACATCTTAATTTGAAGACCATGTTTGAACATCATCTTGAAGATAATGTATGGAAGAATCAACAAGGATTAGTTAAAGTGCTAAACTAGAAGCTTTATGATTCTTGTGGAGTTCATTGTGTGACAATGCAGAACATACTTTATTATCTATTGGTTGAGAAGATGTATCCACTTACAAAGCACACACTACATCAGATGTTTAATGATGTGAAGCTTCAAGTTGATTATGAGTGTGAAATGGAATTTGAGCTTCTCAGATTGGTCAAGAAACAACTTAAGGAAGGCTATGTACCTCAATGAAGTGTTTAGAAGCATTCTCCTAGTGATTGATGAAGCTTTTAATGAAGAAACTTGTTGATTTTAAAGATAACTATCAAGTTTAGGGGAGGATTATTGGGATTAAAAGCCTTCATAAAGATACTGCTGCTAAGGTGTGTGTTGCTGCTGCTAAGCATAAATGAATGCTATTAGTAATCTTAATGAAACATATGCTAAGTAGTTAGTACTGCTTGTTACAACTGCTAGTGTAAGTTACTATTGCTAGTGTATATTACTACTGCTAGTAATGTTAGTACTGCTAGTGTAACTTAGTACTGCTGATGAAGATTGAATAAAACTTTCTAAGTAGTTAATTCTGCTTGTACACAGTTAGTGCTGCTGGTATAAAAGTTACTACTGTTGGTGTTGAAAGATAATGTTGCTGGTATAAAAGTTACAACTGCTGAAAGATTACAACTGCTGAGAGGATAAAGACTGCTCAGAGAAAAGATTGCTTATGTGATATGTATGAGATATTTTTGTAAAAAATACGTATAAGTTATTTGTTTAGAAGATCATGATAATTTAGGAAAATATTGTAATCCCATTAGGACTCCTTGGTGTACAAAAGGAGGTCCTAGGGTATAGAGTTCTATGTATCAAAATGAGTCATTCATAGAATTCTTATAGCTTCAAGGTTTTGTAACCCTAATACTAGGAGAGTATTCGTATTATTTGTAATAATAATATTGGAGCTTTTATTGTTGAATTATATTGTTCTTGTGTTACTGTTTCATTGAAGAATTCTTCTTATATTAATGATTAGATTCCGCGTAATCTTTAGTATTATCAAACAAAGTTTCTATCATAAGTTGTGTAGGATTTATCTTGCATAACTAAACCTTACACAAGCTAAGGAATTCAAGATCCATTCAAGTGGTATCAACAGTATGGTTTAATTAAAAGGCACGTGCTTCCTTCTCAATTTATTTCACATTTCAGTATTGTAGCTTCTAGTATTAATATTCAATCTGTTGGGCCTTCGTTTCATTTGTTGGGCTAAGGTATCAAATTTCTGCAATGGGCCTAAAATTTCAACTTCGTAACTAGTCTGAGTATTACATAACCATTTGCACTTTAATTTGGGGCAAGCTTTAACAATGGGCTGAGATTTATCTTGACTATGGCTGCGTTTTATCTTGATCAAATAAGTATGGGTCGGTTTAACCCATATAAATGGATTTGGGCCTGCACAAGAAAAAATGAAGGCACCGTTTGACTCGAATTTCCATGCTCTTTCTAATGACACGCTCGAGAAATTTATCCGACTTTGTCTTGACTTCAAATAGTAAGCAAACTTGATAGAGTCAAGCCCGAAAATCATAATTTTTGCTTCGTTTTCAATCCTTAGTACCTGCGAGACATAAAAACATAAACCAAACATATTTGCAATCATGTTAAGCATATTTTAGTGTTTTAGTCCCTTTTAATGTGTTTTCCTAAATGATGTGTGTTTAAGCACACATCAATGTTAGATATATCATAGGAATACTTACTTTTGCAAAAAGAATCAAGAAAAAAACGTTAAAATGTGTTTTTAGGTGATTTTTAAGTTTGGGTTCGTAGTGTTCTTGAGGGACAAATAAGGCTTGAATTCCGTGAAATATAGTGGCCGCGAAATAAAGTGGTAGCGAAATACAAGTTGTTATTTTCAACTGAATACAGTCTTTAATTTCCAGCGAAATACCCTTTGTTATTTCAGGCGAAATTCAGGTTAAATTTCAAGCGAAATACAGGTTGAAATTTTAGGCGAAATACAGGTTGTTATTTTTAGCGGAATACAATCTTTCAATTTCCAGCGAAATACCCTTTGTTATTTCATGTGAAAGGTTTTAGATTCCGCAAAATATCCGTTGTTAATTCAGGCGAAATACAGGTGTTTATTTCCAGCGATATATTGTCTTTAAGATCGCGCGAAATACTGGTTGATTTGATTTCCGCGAAATATCACTATAGGTTCATTTCAGTGGTTTATCCAGGATTTGTAAAATCCCGCGAAATAACTACAGTTTAAATCCCGCGGAATACTTTAAGTAAAAAAATTTTGGCGGAAAAACTTGAGTAAAATTTAAATTTTTACAGTAAACTCTATAGCTTATTTTTACGTCAAATTCAACTTTTGGTACTACAGTGAAAATTTTGGCCTAAAATTTAAAATTTTGGGACGAAATTCAAATTTTTTCGGTTAAAATTGACGTAGGTATTTTAAAATTTTAGATTTTTTTTCCTAACCACTAGAATTGAATTGTTAAGAGAATTTCAAATTTTAGCGAAATAAATTTTTGGAGGGAAAAAATCACGTGTTAATAGTTTGAACCATACAACACTTCATAATCATCAAAAAGATCCTCAAATCAATTTCACAAATTGGAATTCAATGGCTTATGTGCAAATCAGTACATAACCCGAACTTCAAATAAAGGAAAGTTTATCTATAAAGATAACTTATCCTAACAATGAGAAAATCAATTTTCTCGGTCTTGAGCTATTCAATGAAAACATT
The DNA here is from genome assembly GCA_026074375.1 of Tanacetum coccineum. Lineage (NCBI taxonomy): Eukaryota > Viridiplantae > Streptophyta > Magnoliopsida > Asterales > Asteraceae > Tanacetum > Tanacetum coccineum. Next base: position 42,846 of record BQNB010022409.1, on the reverse strand, counting down.
TAAGGTTTTGTAGCTCAAGTCTATGGCTTCTGGACATTTCAGTTCAGGACTCGCGTATAACAACCCAAGAATTTTCATCAAACACAAAACTTATTTTACTATTATCACAATTGTACGGGGAATTTTTTCGCTTTATTACATTACTTGTATTGACAATATCTTAATATATTATATAACTTGCATAACTAGAGTAGACGAGCTCACGCAACCTATCTATGGCAATCCTGTCTTCATGTATGTAAAGCAAACATCATAACATGTCAATTCAATATCATTCTTACAAAGTACATTACTCATATGAGGTACCATTTGCAACATTATATCAAAACGGGCTTTAAACCATTATCGGATGCCCTAAACCCTAATCTCATGGAAGGGTTAACCCCTAAAGTGAATGCACAAGCTACTAAAGCATATGTACAAGTAATATAACATCTTATTTGAAGTATAAAATCTCTTCAAGTCAAAGTACAAATCTTTAAAATAGCCGTTTTACCTCCATTTACATTCTCATATCTTCACTATCACTTATGACCAAGCTACTACACTCATTTTATAATATGTAAACTGGTATGTGCTTAAATACACATACCTTTTACCTTTAAAAACGAGCTGAAATAACCAAAAACGGACTTAAAATGCCACCTTAACCAAACCCGAGCTAGTTTCTTAACCTTGACATTGTTTGCTTGGCTTTTATCCTTTGTAACCTAAAACCAACACTAAAATAAGTTGAAAATAACATATGTTTTTAAATCATATTTAATCCTATTCAAGCACATTATTCATCATTACTTCATCATTTTACTTCACTTGTACGTAAAACATATTCTAGAAACCCTAACCCTAATTGTGCACTAAATGTAACTTTGACCTGTTTTCTCGTTTCTAACCACTTTATTCTCAAATAAGCAACCAAGAGTCATTCTAAACCCATAAAAGGAGTTTACAAACCTTTATCCATCATTTAACCATCCTTGTTTCAACAATGTACAAGAATTACAAAGCTAGAAAACCCTAAAAGCCTTATATGAACCCTAATTCCAAGCTATGACTTATTCTTTCAATTTCAACCCATTTTAACTAAAACCAACAATCAAACTTCATTGATAATACTTTATTTAAGCTCTAGGATCTGTATTCCATCATTCCTAATCAAGAGTATGCAAAATATAAACCAAGAAAGTCAAGAAAACCCTAAACGAGCCCTAGTTGGACCCGACTCCCTTTTTTGTTATTTTTCCTTTCTTCAATTCTAATCCGTTTTAACCCAAACAAATTCCTAATATTTGCTAATTACTTTAATAACAGACCTTAACAACCTATTTAATCTATATTCAATCATTAAAAACACAATGTACCTTGGAAAAACCCTTGAACAACACGTCGAGCTCCAAAACTGACCCGAACCCTTTCATACTCAATTTTGACCCATTTCATACATTCCAAAGTGCAAATAACCAAGTGAACCTCTCTAGAAACCCTCAAGCTGCTTACACAGTGCTTTGGGACCATTCCTTGGGTCAAATTTGAGAGCAACATGGTTCTCATGAATATCTTGTTTCCTTCCATCCTTACAAATGGCATCAACTAGGATCCAATCACCTCCAGATTCCTAGGGTTTCTAGACCTCCACATTCATAATATAGACTTCAAACATCATCTAATAGCATATACACACGTCCCATATCAGAACCATAAGCTATCTTAGCTTCCTTGGTCACCAAGATGAAATTTACCTATAAATAGGGACCTTATGTCTTCATTACAACTCGCACCCACCTTCATCTTTCTATAACCCATTAGGCAGCAATCCTTTGCTCCCTTATGATCCTAGGATCATTAAAAAGTATAAGAAGTGAAGCTCTAAAGATTTGAAGCCCCGTGAATAAGATACAAGGCGTACGAGTGGAAATACTGCCCGAAACGACCCATTTCCACCATTTTTGATCATTGAAGCTCAAACCCAGGTTCTGGATGTTCTACTTCTGCTCCTACATGTTTATAATGTTCATATGATCCTAAATATACTCTTGTTAAAGTTTCATAACTCAATTCATGCTCATTTTCCATTTTGATCCAAAACCGTACACCCGAAACCCTAATTTCGCGTTTTTCTTAAAACTAAATGTTATAAAGTGGTTAAATATTGTATAATCTTTCCTAGCATGGCCTAATTAATGTTAAAATTAACACTTTAATGGATTAATGAAGGAATTTGAACTTAAAACCCGGGCGTTAACCGTTGTAAACCCTAATCGACCCGTTTTGCTGCCTAGCTTAACGAATCTTATTAAAACTTGTGTTGCTAAAACTTCATATTTTAGGTTATTATAACATAAAATTTTATAATGAAATGTTAAAATAAGCCTTGCATGGGCAACTTTGGACATGTTTGTAAGTATAATCCCATGCAAGGGGTATATATAGTAACTTTCGGAAACTTATAACTAAAAGGGGCTGAAAGTGTCATTTTATCAAAGTTATAACTATAGGGGTCTATTATGTCACTTTTTCAAACTCGCAAGGTTTACTGGTATAATCTTGATCTAAGTGAAGGACCCAAAGTCGTAAAAATGCAAACTCCAAGGACCTATTTGCAATTTTTCAAACCCCAGGGTCTAAAATGTAACATTTTGAAAAAGTATAAAATCATGCTCAAAACATTATCTGACATAACTTTAATTAACGCTTCTCGTGCTTAACATTTCCAGATATTGATTAAAACGCTTAAAACCGATTATATCGTATCACAATACTAGGGAGCTTCATATTAAGGAGTTTCATCTTGGTATTACGTTCTGACTGAGTTGTTGGGTTTACGATTTAAAGTGCCCTAGCTCCTCAAACGTTTACTGAATGACTTCTGAATTATGATGGCCCGAACGGTGATGCAATAATTCAAACTCTTCAATCAAACTCATAACTCTTAAACCAAAGTTCTAAAGTACAATCTTCCTAAGACTTGACATATTCTACTCAGGTTGTGTGACGTGGCTATTTACTATCATTTCATTATATCAACATTCCCTGCTAAGATTGTGATAAGGTCGTCAGCTTTCATTCTGAAATATTTATTGCATCTACATATCAGGTGAAGTTCATAACCTCGCCTTTACTTATATACATGTTTTATAAACCCGCGAGGGGGATACATGCTTGTTACAAACTCTTTTGCATACTCGTTTATCTTATAACACTGGGATTACTTTTCAAAGACTTATACATGCTTAAACCAGGAATACAAGTGTTTTTACAAGTTATATGCTATCCTGATACACTATTACAGCTACTGTCTAAGTTACTTTATGCCAAAAGTCCCTCATTATCATGGACCATTAATCACTTTCGGGTGAACGCGAATATTGTGGATAGATCTATCAGGATTGACAAATCCTGTTTGTGTTAACCGGATTGGTAACCAAACACACTATATTTGAATTTCATAGGTATATGACAAGTACCTACACCGAGGACCATTATCTCTATATATATATCACATCATTTTGGGTATATATATACACTAGTCAGTTTGTGTGCCATGAGTCAGACCAGACTATATTATACAAGACAAGACCAAACAGACCAAACAAGATAATAACGCAGTAATACACGGTTACTATGATAATTGCATTCGTTGCAATTATTACAAATAACGGGTATATAATATCGTGACCCAAGATCATAACAATAACATTTTCATAATAATTGTGTTTGTACAATTATTACACTATGATTTGTATTCAAACTGTTTATCAAACCTAGGAATTTCACTCAACCTTTGTATTGACTTTTTAGCATGTTTATCCCAGGTTATTGAGCAATATACGGCACGGAGTGGCATGGACTCGAAGATGGCTAAAACTTGTTATCATTCACAATGTATGTAACTAGATGTTGGGACTTGTCTTTGTAAAACTCTGATTTGAAATGAAGTAATACCCCAGATTAGCTTCCGCTGCTATATTGTAAAAATGGGGGTGTTACAGATTGGTATCAGCGCCATGGTTATAGAGAACAAGGTCAAAACCTTAACTATAACCACATTTCTTTTCTAGCCATCAAAGTCCTCCATGCCACTACATTCCGGAACAAGTATGTAAATATACATATCTATTATACTATTACATAAATAACTTATGTTATTTACAA